>NDGM011176777.1:0-16521 GCA_002564305.1 Octomys mimax | reverse complement strand
TAAAGGGGATAAACAATAGCCATAAATAGTTTTATGTTTGTTGTGAAAATGTTTTAACTCTTTAACAGTTTGGATTCTAAAAAACAAAATTACAGAAAGGCAGATAAAAATGTTGAACTCTTAATAACACTACAAAGAGAAATATATGCCAATGTAGTAAACTGTCATTAACTCCACTTTGGAAACGAAAGAATAGGACTGGAGGATGCAAGGCAGTACACAAAAAGTGAAACAATGAGAGATAAGCTTATGTTACCAGGCCTAAGTTGGAAGACATCTTAAGTTCTCAGAGGTTGTTTACCTCCAACTATTATAATACACAACATAGTGAATTTCAATTTTGAATTCAACCCTCTTCAGCAGCCCTGTTGGGTGCCATCTCTACATTAAAGGACCTCGGAGTCGCTCCTTACTTACTGGCCTCCATTCTCCTCCTTGCACACTGTTAAAATCAAGGTTATCCAGGTAGAGGAGAGCGTGAGTCTCTTTTTATCCAGAAGAGAGTGTGAGTCTCATTTTATCCAGAAAATAAGGAGAGAGCCAGAAAATGGCATTAAAAAGTGCTACCTCAGAGCAAACACTGATTTTGTGAGGAATGACAGGCTTTAAATGCCTTGAATTTTGTATGTGATTGCCCATCTACTTGCTCCCATATTAGTATGTACTACTTATATAACAGAGGTTTATTGTTAAGAGCTTTTAAAAAATTAAACAGTATTTGAAAATAAAAACAGCATAATGGATGAAGTTATTCTAATAAATTAATTTAAATAATAAAATGTCTTGGGAATAAATACAAAAAAAGTATATCTAAAGCTATAAAGAAGAAATCAATAATAAAATGACAAAACATTCACTTTTTCATCTGAGGAATTTCTCTATAGGTTCTAGTTTAATTAAAATCATTATCAATACAAAAAGAACCTAAAGATAACAATAGATTCATTAGATCTATAGTTTCAATCTCTGATGTAAAACAATTTTAATTTATTGTTAAAGATGCTTCCATATTGCTATCAACAGAGAATTTCAGCAAATCTTCAGGCTCCAGATTTTAATTTAATGAGATAAAATAGTAATCACAATTTTAATAGAACTAATTAATTTAATTGGTGTTTGGTAGATAAGTTTCATGAACTTACGTTTATTGTCTTCTCACAAAACACTAACCTGTTGGAGAAAGATTGCATGTATTTTCTTCAACAATATAACTGAAGGTCTTCTGAGGAACGTGTTAGCCTTGTCTCAATTTTAGACAAGAGAAGACTGCCTTTTGGAGGACAGGTTACTGGTTCAAGGGCATTTGGAAGAATGGCAGCTGTGCTCACTTCGGCAGCACATACACAGGATAATGGTAACCTTCAGCTCAGCCACATTTGTTCCTTCTCCAAATCCCATTCTCCAATTACTGAAGTATTTTTACTTGAATATTTAAAAGATAATGGCAGTTAAATTAATTTGTTTAAATTTAAAGAAAATTTCATATTACTCTAGGCCATACTTATGAATAATAACAAAATTACTTACATGTGAGGTCTCTTCATGAGCTTACCAGGTATTTAAAGCCATAGGGCAATCAAACAACAGTTAAGAAATACTGCATTTAGTCATACTGGGTAATATGACAGATGGAAGAAATTCTGTTCAGATAATTATAAATTAGGACATTCATACTACCTACCAGGATGTTTTCCTACTTGCTTTTCTTTACAAGCCTGAGCATAAGTTTCATGAAGGAATTGTTTCATGAATTTTTTGGAAGCAATTCTTAGAAAACTGATTACATTAAATCCATGTCATTATTTAGCAGAGAATGTAAGGTTTTTGGCACAGTGGAGAGACACTGACAGAGGTGAAAAAAAGAAAGCCTTTATTGTTGGCATGGGAAGGCTCCCAGAGATTACAAGGACCCTCGGAGGAAGCAGGTGGGATCAGGTTTTTATTTTGTTGGATTAGGGATGGAGTTTATATGGGCAGGTGAAGCATGTGGTATACCAAGGATTGCAGGGTTGTTGGCACACACACAAAAAGGACACAGAATTTTATTTTGGGACTAGAAGAATAAGAAAGTTAGTCTTGGAGGGAAACGATGTCATTTTGGAGCCCAATGCCGTTTGGATTCATCTCCATGATGACCTTGGTGAGTTGCATACAGGCAGAAACCCATCAGAGAATTCTTTAAAAATAAAAATCTAAAACTCTGTAGATGAATAAGAAGCCACCAGAAGAATCAAAATCAATATACAACGGGAACATTGCTGAACAAATATTTTAATACTAACTGGAAAAAAATTAAATTTCAAAAGTCTTCAGAATATAATACAGGGCCAGGGAGATAACTCAGTAGAATAAGCACTTGCCTGGCAAACGCAAGGTCCTGAGTTCAATCCTCAGTATTGCAAAACCAAACAAACAAACAAGGAAAGAATATAATACAAACAGTGTGGTACTTAATGCAAAATGATTTAACTTATGAACTTTCACTCTGTTATAGGTTTAATGTTTTTACTCATTAATGATGTTAAAATCCTAACTATCGGGACATATGAATATGAACTTCCAGGATCTTCATAGACCATCAAGGTCATATAAAGTCACTAAAGTGGGTTCAATATGTCCTATTTCTTTATTTAAAAAAGGGGAATTTGGACACACAAAATGGACATGGAGAGGGATTATGTGAATATATAAAAAACATTTCATCTACAACTAAAAATGATTCCTCAGGTATCAATAGCTAGAAAACCAGCATCGAACAGATTCTCTTCAGAAGAAACATCTGCCAACACCTTGACTTTACTCCAGAAGTGTGAGATGATTATTTTCATTGCTTGCTCATGATGCCTTGTTACAATAGCCCCCAGGAAGCCTATTTACTCCTACTAGATATCTGGGATAACTCCAACACTGTAAGTTTCAATCTTTGTACCATGAATTGGACAGATATGTTATACCTAAGCCACTGGGTTTTATAAGACTCACAGGAGGAGTGCAAACTTATGTAGCATTATGCAAATATAAGTGTAATGAAGACATGTCAAACAGAGCATAAGTGGGATGCTCAATAGGATTTATTTTAAATAAAAGACATATAATCATTTCCAGGCCAAATCCAAAGTGTGGGAGAGACCACACTTTGTCTTTGATTGCCTTTCAATTGTGTCAGGAGATCCACCTGTGGTTACTGAATTAAAAAGCTGAGAGGCAAGGAAGGCAAAAAATAATAAGAGACTTTAAATAAGAAGGACAAAATCTGGACCTAATACTGCCAGCTACTAACTTTGATATCTTCTCTAAATCACATAAGGTCTACGTTGCTCAGCTTCTTCATCAGTAAAACATGGCAACAATACTGTCCCTGGGGGGGGGGGGTTGAGCATCAAAAGAAATAAGGCTCTACTATCTCTGACAAAACTAAACAAAAAAGGGGGATACAAATGAAGGACCATCTTGTAACTGTATGTGCAAAATAATTATAGTAGATATACAGCTACTTTCTCTTAATTCAATGATAAGAAAGATTTGTATTAATAGTGGTTGGACAGGATATCATGTCTACCTCTTGTACTATGGATAACCACTATGAGAACAACGATATGCAATGTATTAATTATTGAAACTATCCTATTAATCAGTTTTGAAACTGTAAAAAAAAAAAAGAAGGAAAGAAGGCTTATGAAAGCACCAAAAATGCCATTCCTATAGCATAGGAATAATTATTCTTATTTTTATTACTAAAATGAGACAATTATCCAGTAAAACATCCCACCAAGGCACTAACTATCCACTTTTTACACCATTTATACGTATTTGGTACAGTGTCTCACTACACAGCTCAGACTCATAGTGATCCCTCCCTTTTTATATTCTTACTTTATAATTAAGAATTTTAATGATTTTAGAGGAATCTACTTAATAAAAATGAGATTCCAAGTATTAGACTGGATGTGAGGGCGATCTGGCTATGACATCTGTCACCCCATTGATTGCCAGGGTTGATTTGGCTGATCTGGCTGTCTAGGCAGGTGTCCCCTTCCTTCCTCAACGATCCATGTGCGTCCCTCCCGATGCTGCGTGCTCAGTCGAAGAGGACAACCGCCCCCGATAGAGGAGGACCGTTCTTGGGTCAAGGGTATACGAGTAGCTGCGCTCCCCTGCTAGAACCTCCAAACAAGTCCTCAAGAGCCAAGTATTAGATCATGACAAATTTCAGAACCTTTACTTTCTATATGTAAGCATACGTTGATTTTTCTTAAAAAGCCAGCCATTTCTCTTTCAGGCTATATTAAGGATGTAAAAGATGCAGCCAAGCTTGTTACAAGCTTTGCCTGCTATCAGGCTTGTAAGAGAATAAAAAACTACCTTTCCCTCCAATTTCTCTGACATAATTGACACCATCATCTACAATTCCCCAAATTACTGTTTGTCACCCTCAATAGGAGAGATAAAAATTAATAGAAAGCAACGTGAGACTCCACAATATATATTTATATGATGTAAACTAATTAGCAACCAATTTCCAAATTATTTTTATGTATTATGCTCCATTCATAAAACTAGATATTTCAACACTATTGTGATATATGTGTTTTCTTATATGTAATTAAGAAAATATGTATACAATGCTAGTCTCTCTTTGATATGGAGGTATTAAAGTTTAATTCCCAACATTATGATGTTCCCATTAGGTCAGTGGGATACAACCATTTTTTACACTAGAATGTACACATGAAGATGTTGGAAGACCTTGGCTATCTTCACAGGCCCTTTCCTAATGAAATAAATTTGGCAGGGAAAGAATGAGGTCTCCACAAACAAATTTATTTAACTTTTTCATTTCTAAGGAATAACTAGGTTGTTAGAGAATAGAAAATAAATGTAGAGAAAGTCCAGAAGGAGGTAATTTTACAGACTAGTTGATGCCTTTTCATTGTGAATATCTAGAGGTTTAGCTGAAATCTTAGTTACAAAGCCCATTAATAAACAACAACTAGCATATGGCTGGAAATACAAAGTCAGTATTGCAAATCAACTAAATTCCCAAAACTTCTATGAGTAATTTTATCTGTGTCATCTATTCTGCTAGTTACTGGGGATACGGCAGTGGCTTAGACACGATCCATGCTTTCTAGGTGCTTTGACAGCCAAGTAGGAGAGACTGACATGTACAAAAATAGTTTATCTCTAATGTAAGATATTTAATCACCCAGCAGAGGTAACTAAGAAAAGGAAATAAGTGTTGAGGAGTGATATAACAGAAACATCTTGTAGGGTGAAGGAACACAAAGGTTAGTCTTAATTTTTTTTTTAATTGACATAAGCTAGAAATTAGCTGGTAAATGAATCAATCAAGAAGATATTTGGGGAGGGCCGACCAGATAGCTCAGCAGACTAAAGCACCTGTTTAGGAAGGTGCAGATACTGGGGTTCGATCCCTGGTGTGCTGTACCAGCCCCTCCCCCATGTGTGCTGAGCCAGTGACTGAGACTAAGCATGGTGGTGTGTGCCTGTAATACCAGCACTTGGGATGCTGAAAAYAGGAGGATCACTACAAGTCCAATCTGTGCAGTGAGACCCTGTAGACCCTGTACTAAAATACATTTTAAAAACCTTTAAAAGAAAATGTATGGTGAACACATTATGGCTGAAACACTAGAGGCTAGAAGAATCTAAGAGGAAAGTGACTTCCTGGGTACATTACGACATTCACAGGTTTAGGAAACTTCTGCCTCCAAGGGCTACTTGCTCCATTAAAATATTACAAATTATATTTTACAACTGTATCAGTTGAAAAGTGAAAACAGTGATGTATTTCATTCGATTAAAAAGCCGATTTTATCTTTCTGAGACCAAAAGAAGTGCTCTTTTAAACAGAAATATTTTTGTGGGTCCCTAAAAGTATTGAGCTTTATACACTGTGTCTGCTTTGCTTAATGGATGTCAGCCCTGGAGATCAACCTTTAAGATGCTACAGGCATTTCACAAATACATATCCCTTAACTCCCTCTATAGCTCAGTGTTTATAAATGAGAAACCAGGGTTCAGGTTGGTAAGCAACTTTCTGAAAATATGACAATTAACACAAGAGAATGGTAACATTTAAAGCCAGTATTTGAGCTAAATCTAAAGCCTGTGCTGGGGATATAGCTCAGTAGCACAGCACCTACCTGGCAAGCACAAGGTCCTAAGTTTGATTCCCAGTACCAAAATAAATACAAATAAAGTTTATGCTGTCTCTCTCTCTCTCTCTCTCTCTCTCTCTCTCTCTCTCTCTCTCTCTCCATCATGAAATTCCCTGTATAATACCTGATACCAGCCATAAATCAATCTACCTCGACACCAAAAAGAAATGGGTTTGTAGGAAAATATAGGCAGTACATCTTGGATATATAAGCTTTAGAAATAGAGAAAAGTATGATAGGGAACACAATATTAATAGAAACTCAGTAAGCAAAATGTAGTCAGTAGCAGGTAGTTATTCATTCACTCAATAGGGACCAATATGGACTAATAGAGCCTTGGCTCTAGAGTCAAACTCTCAAATCAAATCCCTTTCATCTCTCTGAGCCTTGATTTCCTTCTCAGTAAATCTGAAATACTACAATGTCACATGATTAAAGACCTGAGACACTAACTTACAACACTTAGAATTCAGCCTGGCACAGAGTTAAACGTGTTGGTATTTGCAGCATCTCCAAATGTACAATTAAAATACTCTATGCATTTTTTTTTCTTTCTGGAACTCTCATTTTAATAACAAACACAGCATGCCTAATACATATATGTATATTTTTTAATAAAGCAATACATTTAATGAAAATACCAGAATTTTTGAGAGGGCCACAAAACTCCTGCTAATCTCTCTCATTTTAAAGTTGAGAAATTTAAGATTAAAAAAAAAACAATGATTTGTGCTTGCCTGGTAAGCGCAAGGGCCTGAGTTCAATCCCCAGTTCCGCCAAAAAAAAAAAAAAAAAAAAGCAATGCTTTGGCTGAAAAATGGGAGTCACACTGAATTTTTTACATATTGTGTGAATGATGATGATCTTGCCATATTCAAAAGCCTTTAATCCTTTATTCCTAAAAATATTAATTTTCTATCATGTCAGCAGTATGCAGCCGTTTGTTGCACTCAGTAGTGGAGTTCTTATGCTCTAGTCCCTGGATTCGTAGTGACTGTTGAAAATGTCAAACTACATGTCTTTTCAACACTTTAACTCAACTCACAGCCCTATTCCTACTGAAGTGATAGTTATCTCAGTCACCAGTGCCACTCTGCTCCTCGTCACATGAGCTCAAAACCTCAGATCATCCTGAAGCCCTACCCTGTCCTCTTGCGCATGCGAGAAATTGCCAAATCCTGTCAACTCCTCATCCACTACGCCTCTTGCATCTGTTCCCACCTTCCTATTACTGCTGTCACTGTGTTCCACATTTGGGGCTTTATTAAATCTCTTGCTCACTGTTAGAATTCAATTACTGTCTCCAGACACGTAGTACAAGGCTCTGCTTCCAAACTCTCTACCTTCTAAGCCATCTTATACAGTGCTGACAAAAGGAAAGAATCAGATGGGAATCCAAGCATCTCAGTTTAACATTTTAGACTGCCTGCAACGTAATTTCTCCATATTTTTCCTGTCCTATCTTGTTCTTACAAACCTCATACTCAGGCAAAGTGGGGTATTATGGAATATGTACAGCATGTTTCCTCATTTGTGGTTTTGCTTCTGCTATCTGACTGACTACATTTCCTCTCTTGCATTTCTGTATTTCAAAATTCTAGCAATGCTCCAAAATTCCAATTGTATGCCCAATCTTCCAATATCTTTCTCCATTTTCCCACCAGAAATTTTTGCCCAGTTCCTTACCCATGCCAGTCTTCAGTCCTTTAGTATATACCATGTATTTCATTTGTTTACTCATTTTCATTCATTATTATTATTCAATATATTTTAATAGGGTACAACATAAATGTCATCTCTCTAGAAGCCTGTGCCATAACAGCCTCTGCTATCTATTATCCTTTCTTCTACCTTCAGTAGTTTCTTGTTTTTGCTTTTGTTTTGTTATATACCTTTACTCTTATACTTAAGACACAGATTTGTAACTATTGGCTATGCCTGCACCTGGATAGACAGTAAACTCACTCTGATATACTCAGATATCTTTTGAGGACTTCAGTAAAAATGTATGCTCTTTTGCCAATAAATAAAAATTGACACAAATAACATCATTTACTTTTGTATGGTCAAGGCTCCCTAATGACATTTTAGTCAATGACAGGTTGCTTATATAACAGTGGTTTCACATGAATATGACAGAGCTAGCAAATTCATCTGCCTAGTGACATCAAAGGTATCATACTTATCTACCACAACACATCATTCATATGTTTGTGACGATGTTGGAAACTCACTGTAGAGACAATTGTACAATATCAAAGCATACAATTTTGTACAGTACATAATGCATTATAATGATAATATATGACTGTTACTGGTTTACGAATTAACTATACTACATTTCTATTGTCATTTGAAAGTGTACACCTGTTTATTAAAGAGTTTACTGTGAAGTGTATTCCATGTTACACCAGGAGTATCCTCATATTTCTCATATTCCTTGGGTCTGATGATTTTATTAAGAAGCCACATCATATGATCGACCTATATGATTTAGGTTTATTTTAGGACACTCTATGATGTCCACACAATGGCAAGATCACCTACAGACACATATTTTGGATCATTTTCTGTTATCACGTGATTCATGACTATCTTGTGTTACACTGTCCTAAAGTCAACACATCCAAAGCCAAATGTTTATCTTGTTTAAATGAATATAACACAAATACCAATTTTCTTAATAACTTAATTTTATTTCACTTATAAGTGAAACATAAAAACATAAAATTGTATATATTGATAGTCTGCCTTTTTCATTTTAAAGAGAAAATCTATAAAAATAATGGTACAAACTTTCAAAGCAAAATATCTTATTTCTTCATTAATTTTAAAAGATAGTTTTACAGGGTACATTGATCTGGGTTGAAAATGTTTTCTTCCAAGACTTGAAATATTTCACTCAAAAATTTTCTTGACTTAAGAGTTTGTGTTGAGAAATCTGCCTTGATCTTGATGGGCTTTCCTTTACAGGTGATTTGTTACTTTTCTCTAATGTTCTTAATATCTATTTTTCTGCTTAATCACTGATATTTTGATTATTATGTTTTATTTTGGTCAGGGATGTTTAGAGTTCAATATGCTTCATTTATTTGTATGTCAAATTCTTCACTTATGTTTCGGAAGTTTTTTATCATTATTTCTGTTAATTTTTATGGTATTTGTGCTGTTTTCAGCTTTTTCATTGACCCCATCAATTTTCTGTCATTCTTCTTCAGATCATCTTGTTTCATAGTCTTTTGCTATTTTTAAGATCTTTCTTTTTATAATCATTTACTGTAGTTCAGTTTTTAAGATCTGACACTCTATCCTCCCTTTTGTTCAATCTGTTGCATGTACTTTCAATGGAGGTTCTAATCTTTTTAGTTTTTATTTGGATTTGTTACATGGATTTCATTTCTTTCCTATGTTAGACATTTTGTTTCACTCTTTCTTTAGCTCATCTAGCCTTTTATATGTCACTTCTCTAATATCTTAGATTTTAAGCATCATTTCTTTTGTGCCTGAGAGATTTTCTTTGNATCTATTCCACTCATTTTTCACTTCTGTTGTTATCATTTCAGAAAGTTCAAGTGTTTGACTTCTAGTTGTGTCTCTCTCATTTTGTACTGGGCTAATCATAGGTAGCCTGGGGGTCTGGGTTGTATTTTGCTTCTGTGTCCTGTCATTTTTTCTTTCTTCTTTTTTTTATTTTATTTTGCTTTCTATGCTGATTATTGCTGATTTATTATGATATATACATTTATCACTAGTATTGAATCTGTAGAAGCTTCCCTTTGAGATGCATGTTCTTCAAGAATGTCTTCTCCATGTAGGCAAGTCTTTATTCCTATTCTGAAAACATACTTTCCCATTTTAAAAGGATACAGAACAGAAAAAGAGAGGTGAAATAAAACAAAGAAAAATAATCACAAAATATAAAACAAAACAAGATGACATCCAACCAGACAGGAAAGGGATAGGCAATCAAAAACAAAGGATAGTAAAAGAGCAAAATACCTCTGGGTTTACAGCTCTGTGGTAGTATTCATGTACTAGAACCCACAAATGTGCTTTGTACTTTACCTAAATTTGAATGAGAACTGTGATGGGTATAGAGCTGATCTTGTTTTCTGAATATGGGGACTGGGGTCTTGTTGGGGGAATTCTCCAGAACCCAACTTCTGGATCCTCACTGCTGCTTGAGACACTTCCATGTTACTGGTCTTGCTGACTACTCCTACTTTTTTGTTTTTGTACAAGATGGTTTTGGCTATGTGTGTGGTGATTTTTTTGTAGTTCCATGCAAATTTTGGGATTAATTTTCCCAATTTTGGAAAGATTGTTGACAGGGATAGCATTGAATATGTAGATTGCTTTGAAGAGTGTGGGCATTTTAACAATATTAAATCTAATCTATGGAATATCTTCTGTGTGTATGTGTATGTGTGTTCCCTTCAGTTTCTTTCATCAGTGATTTATAATGTTCATTTATAATGCTCATCTCTTTGGTTAAATTTATTTCTAGATAGATTATCTTTATAGCTATTATAAATGGAACTACTTTCTTAATTTCTATTTCAAATAATTGGAAGTTAATATATAGCCACACTTCTGATTTTGTAGAAAGAATTTGTATCTTACAATCTGGCTGAATTTGTTTTATTACAAGAGGTCATTGGTGAGTATGAGGTTTTGAATGTGTAAGAGCATATCACATTCAAATTGACAACTTTTCTCTTTTTCAATTGGTTGCCCTTTATTTCTCTCTGTAGTCTCATTGCTCAGGCTAGGAACTCTAGCACAATGTTGAACAAACCTGGTAAAAATAGGTATCTGTATCTTTTTCCAGAACTGAATGGAAAATCTCCCAGCTTTTGTCCGTGCAGTGTGTTACCCATTGCCATATTATACAGGCCCTTAATTATGTTGCAGTACATTCATTCTACACATGTTGTGCTTAGTATTTTAACCATAAAGGGATAGTAAATTGTATCAACTGCCTTTTCTATGTGTACTATAGGTATATCTATTCTTCCTTTCATTCTGTTGATATAATGTATCACAGTTAGACATTTGTACGTTAAATTTTCCTTTCTCCTCTAAGATAAATCCTATTTTGCCATGGTAAATAATATTCTTTTTAATGTGAAGTCAGATTTTGTTTGCTAGTATTTTGTTAAGGATTTTAGCATTTATGTTCATCAGAGTCATTGACCTTTGGGTTTTTGTTGTTGTTGTTGTTTTATCTTTGTCTGGCTTTGATATAAGAG
This sequence comes from Octomys mimax, assembly GCA_002564305.1. Classification (NCBI taxonomy): domain Eukaryota; kingdom Metazoa; phylum Chordata; class Mammalia; order Rodentia; family Octodontidae; genus Octomys; species Octomys mimax. Next base: position 5,087 of record NDGM011176777.1, on the reverse strand, counting down.
TGATGCTGCCCTCCTAGTATATGATCGGAAGAATTCTTTCCTCTCAAACTTTTTAGGATACTTTAAGATGAATTGCTATCCACTTCCATTAGATGAGATTGGGTGTGTTCAGGGTGGTATGGCCTTAGACCAGTTCTCCATTAAACGATACAACTGAACAGTAAATCCATCTTGTCCTGAGCTTCTGTTTGATGGGAAACTTCTTATTCTATCAGACTAATTATTCATATAATGCTTCATTTTCTAATTATACCATTATTTATGGCGTATATCATAGCATCACAGAGAATATACTCCAGGTAAAATTGCAGGCCAGTAGGAAATCTGAATTAATGGCTCTACTAATCTTCAAACTGCTTTGTCTACTTCATTTTCCTGTATATACTTAGGTTACCAGAAAGCTTCACAGCAAATAATCTTTACCGTTTCACATTAAGTACTACTAGTGAAAATTAATTAACATATAAGTCAAATGATATGTTTAGTTTCACCAAAGAAATCTTGCGTAAACCAACACAGGGAACTAAGAATTTAAAATGTAAACAAAATACTTGAGCAGTGGTTTTAAAATTTGGCTGGGCAAGGACCAGAAAGGTAGCATAGAGGACTAAATGCCTCTTAGGCAAGCATAGTAACTGGGATTTGATCCCAGTACCACATGCTGCACCAGCCCCACCCTCAGGCACACTGAGCCAGTCACTGAGACCAGGCATGTTGGTGCACACTATAATTTTAGTGCTGAGAGGCTGAAAACAGGAGGATCACTATGAGTCCAAGCTGCATAGTGAGACCCTGTATCAAATACATAAAAACAACAAAAAGAAGGGCATGGCATTGTGATGCACACCTCTAATCCTAACACTCAGGAGGCAGAGGCAAGAAAATTGATGCAGATTTGAGGCCAGTCAAGACTATGTAGTCACCTTAAAACCAGCCTAAACTACACAGCAAGACCCTGTCTCAAAAAAAGGAAAACCCATATTATAACAATAATAGTCATGATAATATTTTCTATACTACCATCAGCAATTTTTAAATGACAAAATGTAGGACTTAAAATTTCTAGTATTTCAACTCCATTTATTTAACTATAGAAAAATCAGTATATTCATATGAAAGTCAGTTTGAAATCCCAAAAGATAAACATCCACAAAATTGGTATAAAATTGTGTCATGAAAAACGGTGAGTGTAAAATTATATAAAAGAAAAAGACTACTTTTTGTTTTACATTTTAAACTTGGAATATCAGAACAAATATGAAGGAATTTGAACATAGGTTAAACAAAAGGTTCTTAAGATGAAAGAATTTTTGATATGATCATGAGGTTTGATGGATTCTGCAGATGAACATACTGCTTATAAAAATGTTTCTGGGAATGTCCATATGTTTGACTGTAATTTCATTACCTTTAAATTCTAATTACAATAAACTTCCAAACTCAGTCCTTACAGGCAGTGGTATGCAAGCAAACAAAAATAGAGACGCACAAATTTAGTAAGAAGAGTGTACTTTTAGTCACTCATAGTTGTACATAGAACTATAGCACATTAAAATAATTAAGTATAATGAGAAATACATAGTTATGAAGTATAAGTTTTAAAGACACAAATTTTTAGATTCTGTTAGTGTCAATGAGTACCATATATTTGAATACTACCAATAATTTCTCAATTATAAATAATTTCAGATTTTGAATTTTATGAACTGTTAACAAGCCCATTTAAAAACAAGAACAAGAAAGGCGATACAATTGTATTTTGCCACATAGGGAGTAAAAAGCAACAATTGAGCTAATTATAGCCTTTCCTTCAGATGTGATTTTTCCCTAAGGCCTAGTGAATAATGAAACAGATTGCATTTCATCAAACTAACCTTCTCTATTTTCCTTGAAACAAGATAGTTGAGTAAGCCAGTTCTTTAGTGTTAGAAGCTTTATTTTCAAAGCAGATCTTCCAAAATGATTCCAGATTTGAAGATGACTAAGTGTCTTAATATTTTACACATGTTTTTGAGGACTAGATAAACACTTCTAAATTGACCTAATCTTTGGGCTTCCACCTCTTTATGTGTCTTCAAAAGCACAATATTTGAAAGTTAAAATATTAAGAAATGGTTTTGTGAAGAGATGGGAAGCCAAGAATACCAAACTGCTTTCGCTCCCACATAAGACTTACTTGGTTTCATTCAAATATTTATATAGTAATTTATTTACATGTTAAACAAAACATATTCATCATGTGCTGGTGGTAATGGTGTTATTTCATCAAGAATTCATTTCTTAGATCCCCTGAGAAGGACTAAGACACTGAAAATTGTTCTTCAAGCATAATACATTTATGATATTTATATTCATCAATAAAATACATCTCTAGGTGAAACTGTTTGCAAAGCATACTTCTAATATAAAGTAGGTATTTTGAAAAGATACATTTCATATTTCAATATAGTGATGTTTAAGATCATACTGAACAGCAAATTTTAAATCATAAGAATTTATATCTTTGAAGTAATTCTGGATCCAAAATGTTCAAATGATAACAGGCTGTTCCTGTGTAAGTTTTTATAGAGATTACAAACAAATACATTTGATCTAAAAACAATCCACGGAGATAGGAATTATTAACTCCATGGCATAGGGCAGACAAGTTGAATCTTAGGGAAGTTGTACAACTTGTCTAAACTCACAAACTAGCAGGTTTAAAGATCAAAGAAGCAGAACTGTGTCACAGATTCTAATTTCTTTATACTCATTTTTTTTTTAATGTATTTGGTTGTTGAAGGGTCTCACTACACAGCTCAGACTCATGGTGATCCTCCTGCCTTCAGCCTCTCTAGTGCTGGGGTTACAGGCATGCACCACCATGCCCGGACTCTGGACAGCTCAGCTGCTCTCAGGGCAGGGCTAGCATAGCATGTGGTGCCCAGGATCATGCTGCTGTCCCTGCACTTCCCTAAGCTTGCCTAAGCAGGCACTTCAGCCTGCTCTACATCTCACTGATCCCTAATTTCTTTATACTCTTATCTTAGAAGTATGAGAATAGCAACCAAAATGGAGAGATAGTTACAATAATTTGGGTATTTTATACTTGAAATTGGATGTATAGACAAAAGCACTGAAGGAGGAAAAAAAAACTCCACTGTTCACAGACCACAGTGCGAAATTTTATAGGATCACTAATTGATAGGAAGACAAATTCATGTAAAAACTCAGTTCTCGGTTATTGCTTTAATAGTCATAAATACTTATTCATTTTGCAAAAGTAAGATTTTTCCTCTTTAACATTTTTAGGAGGTTATATGGATAAATAGCAATGGGGAAGAAGAACGGGTATAAATACTCATCTCAATGTGTGCAAACTGACATTTTTTGTAGCTTTAAGGTAGGATTTCTCAGATTTTTTTTGATAATACATATTAGATTTTACAGTGAATTTTTTCTCCAATTACAGTAGTTGTTTGAAAATAGGCATCAAAAAGGAAAAAAAGTGGATTCAACAAAGACAAGGTTCTGTAAGAGAATATGAGACAAGAAAGGAATTGAGAGTATCTGCAGAAGAATTGTAATCATATACTACGGAGTCTAAGTTTCACCAGGTGGGAAATGAATATAGGAAAGGACTGACAAACAGTCAATATGTGGCAAAGCGAATGGATTGGTTAACTTAAGCTAAAGTAATTGTAATGGAGAGAACAAAAATAATGACTAAACAATAATACATGTAAAAATAAGATTTTAGGGGTGATGAAGCTCCTAGTAATACAGGGCCCAAAATCTGAGGATGGAAAAAATCTAAGGTAGAATAGAAAAAAAGAGCAAGTACTAGGAAGGAGGACTAGAAGCTCAGAAGTCTAGGGTTCTCAATTAGAACTACAAGGGTCATCTGCTCGGAGGCTAAAGCCACGTAGGGCCACACTTGGAGTAGGAAAAGAAAAAGAGAGCGACAAGAATTTGATTCTTCAGTGAACAAAGTGAAATGAACAGAAAATTGATAAGGACAGTACAAAAAGAGGAAAGATAACTTATTTTACAGTCAAGCACCTAGAGATCATGATTCAAATTTGAATACTTTACTTGTGATGAGGGATGCATGCAGACCACAGAACAGTGAGTGAGGCAGATGAATGAATTGTGTCATCAAAGAAAAGAAATTCCCTTCCAATCTAATCTCTTCCAACTTCAAAGAAGAAAGACAAGATGGGAATAATATTCTGTTAAATTTATTACTTGTCATTTGACACATGGCTAGGACAAATCTGTGCCCTGCAAATTTCAAACAAGTTAAGGCTTCTTTTTCATGATATTTCTCAAAGTCCCTGGAAATCCTACAATTTTTGTTCTAAGTAATACTTGTTAGGGCCACGGAGATGTCTCAGTGGAATAAGTGTTTTCCTGGCAAGAGCAAGGGCTTGAGTTCAATCCCCGGTTCCGAAAAAAAAAAAAAGACAAAAAAGTAGTACACATTTTAACAAAAATTATATATATTATATATATGCAAAAAATTTCAATACTATTAAACTATTCAAGTAAATGGATTTGTATTTTGATAGAACAACTTATTTCACACAATAAAAATAGAACCTCTACTGTGGCACATAGATATATTATTATTAAAACAATTTAATTGTGAAAATCAAAATAATAAATATACTTGGTAGAGAACTGAATTACTTAATTTGGTTTTGATATAAAATATAAAGATTAAATACACACATATAATATAAATGTAGGCCTTTCAACAGAATACTTCTCTTCAGTGCTATTTAGTGCATGCATATGTATATTAAGAACCTTACCTAGTGCCTAATATTTGAAATAGAAATTTACTCCTTATTCATTCTGAGAAGACAATTAGTCATATATTCAAAGATGTACTGACAAGGATGTCACTAATGTGGTTATTTATATTATCACTGATTAAAAAATCAAATACAAGTGGTTAAGGAAGTTTTGATATACTCAGTTACAAACTAAGTCATCTCTAAAAATGAAGACAGGAAAAATATTGTAAAATATAATATGTATTTTTGTTAATATTTATATGCCTATAGTCATATAGAAAAAAAGAAGTCAGAATAGGTGTATAG
>NDGM011176775.1:0-14384 GCA_002564305.1 Octomys mimax | reverse complement strand
TCCACACTGATTTCCATAATGGTTGCAGCAGTCTACATTCCCACCAGCAGTAGAGAAGGGTTCTTTTTTCCCACAGCCGCTCCAAAAATAAGTAAAGCCATATTAATATGCTGAACTGTAAAATGCTCAAGTCAACTTCTTCTTCTTCTTCTTTTTTTTTTCCTTCCTTTTTTGATAGAACCGGGGATTGAACTCAGGCCCTTGAGCTTGCCAGGCAAGCTTTTATTCCACTGAGCCATCTTCCCAGCCAAGTCAACAGCTTATGTCATTGCTAGCCTTATGGAAAACCCACTACTATTATTGACTATTGGATTATATTGGAATATTTTGCTGAAGTCACTCACGTACAATATTTAAGTGACAATGGAATACGGTTCTCTGACAAAACTGAACAAAAAGAGGGAATACAAATGAATGACCACTTTGTATCTGTATGTTCAAAATAGTTAGGATAGATACACAGTAGCATTCTCTTGAATCACTGAATAGAGAGATTTGCTTTAATAGTGTTTGTGGACAGGATATCTTGTCTCCATCTTGTACAATGAATGACCACTAAGACAACAATGTGCAATGTATTAATTATTGAAACTGCGCTAGCAATTGGTTTTGAAACTATCTCATTGCTATTTGTTTCTCAATAAAATTATTTTTTAAAGCAAGAAAAAAGCTTGTTCTTTACTTGCTTATAGTGTTTGTCATCTTTCTCCACTGGAAAGAAACTAGGAAGACCTTGTTTTGCTAATATTGTTCACTCCTTTATCACTAGATATGAGATTTGTGTATAATCTTACTGGGGAATGGAAATATTATGGGAGGATAGTGGTAGTAAATAAACAAGGGAATACTTTTTATTTTACTCTATCACAAGATCTTATATACTCTGAAAAGTAATGAATTTGATAATATTCCTAAGCAAAACCACCCTGAACTCTACAGTGCTGGCTTTTTAATATTTTATTGTTCATTTTCTTCTCTTACTCTGCATTTTAACTCTGTTTCAGTGATATACTTTTTGGGAACACAATTCCATACACAAGGTTTGTATTAATTTTCTGTACTTTTTTTGAGACAGGCCAATACGTAGTGCAGGCTAGTTTGGAACTCGTGGCAATTCTCCTGCTTCAGCCTCTCAAGTATTGAAATTATGTGCATTTGACATGATGTCTGACTAATAAATTTTTCTCATAATTCTGCACTCTAAACTCTCAAGTAAGTGGACATGGTTTTATTTTGATCATTTGGTCTCTGTGCCAACTTTTGAGATGGTTGGCTCAGAAACAGTTCCAAAGCTCAGTTAAATGAGGAGAGAGGAAAGAAAGAATCAGAGGATGATCCATCTTCTTCCTGCAGACAGATTTTCACTGACTGTCATCAGTCAGGCTTAATTAATGGCTGCTTAGAGAAGGTAGCCTGCAGGGCTTTCACTTTGACTATTGGTTCAAGCAACATTTAAAGAATCCATATAAAATTAAGAAAAATGCTTGCAGAAAAATAGATATTTCTCCTACAAGAAATTTCCAAGAAAGGAGACAAATATAGGAAAACAAAATGTCCAATAAACAGTTTAACATTTAAAATGAGTGATAAGGGAGTAAAGAACATAGACTAAAAACTTACAGTTTTAAAGTTAGAGTGAATTTCACTCATAATTTATTTGCATATTTAAATTCTAAGAATCACTTTTGCATGCCTAAATAAAGAGTAATAACCACATTATAGCAATGAGGCAATGAAATAAAATGATGAATACAAGATCTTTGGAATACAGCCTGCACACACTGAGCACTCAATAAATATAATTGATTCATCATCATAATTGATGAAGAAGATGAGGATGCAAGAGCTGTTAATAGTAACAGCAGAAATAATTCTACTAGTCATATAAGAACTATAAAGAATTACGATTACTGCTAGTGCCAGAAAATACTTGGAGGGCTTCCTACATAAAAGAGTGCTTGTGCCAAACAACAATGGCTAGGTTGGATTTGCAGAGCTACAGAGAAAGTAAATTCCAAGCTGAGCATAGCAAGACCTAATCACCAAGAGCAACATCAACATCAACTGTTCAATTCCTCTGTGACTGGGGGCCCTCATGTACTTGCAATTTTTTTTCAAAGTGTTAAGAGCTTTATGTGTACCTTCAAGTGCAATGATTAATGTATTCTTGCCTGAAACACTAAGAGATTCATTTGAGCATGAATTCTTCATTTTCCCACCACTGGAAATCACTTGAAAAGTTCTACCACCCTTAGAAAGCCTAATTTAGAATTAATATGTATGCATTTTCTTTCATCTTTTGAATATGCAAAAATAAGCTGTTTCTCAGTGATGAAGAACTAAACAGTGGTTTGAAATGCCACTTATTTGAATTTCATAAGTCAATCTTTCCCTATATAATTTGTCTTCCTTGAGCTGTCACTCAGAACTTTACAGGCCAACAGCTGAGGGTGCAGCAACATTTCCCACAAGGTCTGAGTTTAAGGAGTGTCTTAGTTACTTTTCTCTCATTTCTGAGACAAAATACCCAAAGCACAAAATTAAGGAAGGGTTTATTTGGCTCATAGTTCGTGGAGGTTTCAGTCCATACTTGTCTGGCTCCAAGGCAGAGTGGCACAAGTCATAGAGCAGCTATTTATGGCATTGGAAAACAGAGAAACAGCAAGAGCAAAAGAAAGGAGTAGCAGCAACAATGGCAACACAGAAAAGGCCTGTCTCCCTTATGTTGCCTTCAGGATACCCACCCCAAGCTGGGTGTAGCATTCACACTTGTTATCCCAGAAGTGGATCATGAATTAATCACAAACACTTGAAGTCCGTCCCATAACTGCATGAAGCTTTTGGGAGAGGGACATCTAGACACAAACTATAATAAGGAGCTAGTCCCTTTACCACTTTTAACCAACCAATTTATTCAATTTACATGTTGTAACTATTATTAATTTTATTCAGCCCTTGCTGTATGCCAGGTGTGGGCTTCTGTCTCATTTAATCCTCTCAAGAGCTCCATGTGGTGAACCCTATTATTGTACCCACTTCAGATCACAGTAAACTAGATAAAGAGTAACAAACTTGTCTAATATCATGCTGGTGATAAATGGAGACAGGATTAGAATACATTTTGTCTGCTGCTACACCCTGAACCCTTAGTCCCGGAATTATATGCCACTCCTCTTCATATAGATCCTCTTTCAGGCCACTGAGTGAAGAAAACTCTTTGATTTTTTTCACAAAAAATTATGCTGTAGGACTGTTTCCACAATTTCAATTTTTTGGTCCTGTGCTACGGCTCCATATCTCCATTTACAAATAATAGGTGGAAAGCATTATACAGACTTACTATGGAAAATATGCCAGTGAGCCCATATTCACACTATAGAAGTCAGATTTATTCAGAGGAAATGACACAATACTATGATTGATTCTACCACAAAATAATCTACCCCAGTATCTATACAACTGTCTGACACATAGTGAGCTTTTTAAAGGCAGAAGAGGAAAAATATTGTTCCTGGAAAAATACTGGCTACATGATGAGTGAATATAGCTAGCTGGATCTTTACAAGATAAATGCTCCATCTGATAAAAAGCTATGCAAGCTACATAAGCATCTCACAGAGTGCATGTATAGTTTCTTAATAATTCCTTGTTGTTTTAACAAACGCATATCATAGTCTATTTGACAGCCAAATAATGCTACCACCAAACTGTCATGATAAAAAATAAACTCAATTGAATGCAAATGGAAAAACCCATTTAAAATATGTTAAGGGGATGATGGAACCAGTTTAATCAAACAAGTAAACAGATTTTCAGTCAACTAAATCTTTCATAGAAAGAGAGAATGAGGATAATTTAAAGGAAAATATACTTTTACACAGAAAAAATACTACATGTACATTCATATATACATATATATATAGTTTAGATTAAAGAACACATAACTTTATAATTCAACTCCAATACATTATGATACTTTGAATTACCCAAGTGAACTATGAGATTTATTATAAAGTATATATATATATATATATATATATATATATATATATATATGATTTAACTACAAATGCTGGGATTACAGATGCACACCATCATGCCCAGTCTCAGTCGCCATCTCAGGACATGATGCTGGGGGTTGAACTCAGTCCCTGCATCTGCCTAAGCAGGAGCTTTGACTTGCTGAGTTATGTGGTAGCCATGACAGTATATTATTAAGGATCAGGTTTTCTTAATTAATGAATAATGCCCAATCAGCTAGAAAATAAAGGTGCAGGATTACTCAAAGAGCAGGGAATGTGGGAAGAGACTTAAAGTTGCCTGTGCAAATCATTTCCCAAAAAATATTGAAGATAGTTTTGGAAACATGACACAATTTGGTAGCAACACTTCCCCCATGCCTTCCAGACCCTGCCTTCACCTCTTCAATGGCTTCACACTGCCCTGAGGGTGAACACAATGTCTACAATGACCACGTCTATGTTTCTGTGGCAAAATACTAGTTTCTTCTTCCCCCATGTTCCAGTCCTACTTGGACTCTCAGGTATCAAAACTCCCATCATTTTCTGTCCCAGGCTTAGCCTCCAGGTCTCACCACACATGTTTTCTCAGAAGCTCATTCAGTGATCTGGGCAGCTCTCGTATGTAATATTAACATTCAAGTGCCTGAATACTTGTCACAACTTTCCACCCATACTTTCCAACTTTTCATAGTTGCTGCTTTCCATTCATTCCAACTTAGTTTATATGCACCCTTCAGATTTCTGTTTAAAGAACCTCAATCAAGCTTTTTCTTACCCATCACATAACTTTAGGTGGTATTATGACATTTTAGCCATAACAACTGCAGGTAAGACCCTGCAGCAAATACACAAAAGAAAAGAAAGGAAAACAATTATTCCAGTAGTAGTCCTCAATAAACTTCAGTTCTTGATTTCTCTACTATACTTGACCCCACAAAGTTCAGTAAAATAGGATAAAAACTTATTTTGACCAACATCATCTATGTGGTTGGCTTAGCAGTTTCTATGTGCTCGGTAGATTACAGATATCTGTTGAATATATAAGAAAAAAAGGAAATGAGTGAATGAATGCTATAAAAAGATTCTCAGAACAATGATAAGTATCTGTATTCCCTCTGTCACAGCATGGAAGGCCACAGACAAAAGTCATACACTGGCTTACAAAATAAAATTTGTTATATTGGGAATACAGAAAATTTTCAAAAACATTTTAATGTAATTTTTATGAGTATACTTTGCAATGCATACACTTGATAACTATCTACAGTTGTAGAGTAGGTACACATAATATAGACGGTTTTATTTTCTTTAGTCCCCCAAGGAGGAAGAAAGGAAAGCAGGATGGAAAAGAAGGTAGGGGTAAAAAAGCATTGTATGTACACATCCAAAGATTTGAAATAAAGTATATGCTCACCATCTATCTTTTTCATTGTTTTATTTCTCTTATTTCAATTTTGGGATAAAAAAATTCTTATCCATTTCCAGGAGGGGCTCTACATCATATGCATCAGAAGAGGTTGGTTTGAAACTTAGGATTCCGTTAAAACATGATAATAAAAATAATAGCTTCACTTTATTTTAACACTGAAAAGTGTATGTGTTAGTCTTGGAAAAGATTAACTTTTAGCCTTTCTGTTAAAATGTAGTGTCCTCCAAACATGCTGGCAAAAGCTTGCAGTAGTAATAACTCAATTAATTCCTTTCTAAAATTACTGAAGTTAATGTGTCAGACATTTCAATTGTAAAGAGACATAGTCAAATTCTACATGGAAAAAAACTGACATGAATTATAAATGAACATCTTTGTTTTCCTTCTTTTGTACATACTTCTGTACTATTTATCTGTCTAAGAGGAATACAAATATTTGAAAAGTGCAGCCTGTAGTTTAATTGTCTCTAAGGTTGTAATAACCTTGTGACAACAATATGGATGTCACAAAATAAGGTAGAAAAGAAGAGAAAATGTAGATTGTGTTTGCCATATGTTGTCAAATAGACAGCTTTTTATGTAACTTGTAGGATTTCTATGTCAGTTATTAATTAAAATTACATTGAGCTCATTATAAGGTATTGTGCCCTGCAGCAATTTTTTTCATCTATAGAGGAAATCTGACCTTTATAGAGCCCTCAGTGATTCAGCCCCCAAAAAACATGTGTATATCTCAACTTATCAAACATAGATGTTAGCTGAAGAACTCAAACCTGTCAGTGATAATGTGGTAGGGTATATTCCCTGTGTTTGAAGAACTCCACAATTGATAATTATTTGGGTAAGAGCAGAAAATGATTCAAGATCCTACAATTTTTAAAAAGCAGCTTATCAAAAGCTGGTATTGATTCACTTTATTTGCCATTTCTTTTTTATTCTGTTTAAATTTTCGTTCCCACCTCCTGCTTCCAGAGTCTTTTAAAAATTCTATTCATTTCAACTTCCAAGTCATAACTGTCAAATTTTCTCTGAAAATATAGTGCCTTGAGAGTTTTCCCCCTGGTAAGAGAAAGGGGTTTTCTCTAAGAAAAGATTCTGAACTTAATGGCCTTTCAACCAATGAGATTTTTACATTTATTTGTTTGTTTGTTTGTTTATTTATTTATTTATTTATTTATGAGGAACTGGCATTTGGCTGCAAAAAAGGAAAGAATATTGCTGCAATGGCTATGGAGATTCCCTCCTATTCTTACTCAAAAAACGGAAATTAGGTCAAAAATCAGAATATGGCAGCTGGCTGATTAACTTCTGACATTTTATGCAAGGCTGCGCATTAATTCAACATGATTTTTGTAACTGAAGTTTTAACTTTTTAAAATGTATTTGGTACAGGGTCTCACTATGCAGCTCAAACTCTTAGTGATCCTCCTGTTTTCAGCCTCCGCAACACTGGCATGCACCACTATGCCTGGTCTCTGTGGCCTGCTCAGCACACCCAGGGGCGGGACTGGCAAGGTAAATGATGCAGGAATTTAACCCACTGAGCTCTCTTACCATCGCTGAAGTTTTGATATTTTGATTTGAAGAAATATTCAGCAATAAATGCAGCTTCCAATAACCAGCAATTTCTATGCTGTCTATGGAGTCAGATAATGAATTATACTTGTTTTACAATTATTTGGTTTAAACAATCAATTATTCATTAAGTCCCTACTTGGATTCAGAAATGTGTTAGGAGCTTTAGAGAAAAAAAATGTACAAGCTACTGACCATCCTTTAGTTTAATTCTTACCTCTAAGGTATCCATATTAGCTAGGCAGGGAAAGGATGCGATGTGACCTCTATTGTAGAGGTTCTGATGGGGGAAATTAAAATTTCAAATAAAAACTTGCCCAGGATACCAGCAAAGACGAAGTGGGCATGTAGACAGGCAAGAAAATAGAACACTTTATGTAAATCCCTGTCTAAGCTGCCTTTGCAATGTAACTTGAGATTGTGGAACTCCTTCAGTAGCCCAAGGTGTCACCCAACTGTCCAATCATATGTGTTAAACCTATTTATGTAACTCCCCCCTCACTTTTTCTTTAAAAACCCTGACGCCTCTGCCAACTGGGCTCTGACTGACAGAGGGAGCCCCATTAGAAGCCCATGGGTATAATAGGCTGCCTCCTAAACCTCCTTGGTGCCATTCTTCCCATGCTTGATCTGTTTGAAACAGTTCAGCTAAGAAAGACAGTTACAGTGGTGTGGTCAACTCCAAAAAAAAAAAAATAGGAGATGGAAAATGGTTGGGTAGGTAGGGCTGACATGGAAATAATTTTCCTGGAAGTACATTTCAAGAAAGAACTATTTGAGAGTTAGTGGAAATTAGGTTCCACAATCACAGAATGAGAATACCATGAAAGCATGCTTACAATTGAAACAATGTGGAAGAAAATAAAGCTTGTAAGACAATTTAATACTCTGCTATATGCAAATGAAAGTCATCAGAGTAGAAATACAGTAATACTTCTATCCTTTGGAGGAATTTTCTTCATTACCACTTTCACATCTTTTTAAAACATTTTGATTTTGGAGGATGTGGCTCAGTGCTCCTGTGATTATCCAGCATGCACAAAGCTCTAGGTATGAATCTCAACACTGTAAAACAATTTCTAAATGTAAATATCCATAAATATCTATATATCCATTGTTATATCTATATAAATGCATAGATACATAATCATTCACATTTACATACACATGTGTTCTAAAATCACAACTTCTCTTGACATGCTTCATGTCTGTACCTAACTATTTAAAATGTTAAAGAAATGATGTCTCTATTAAAAAGGTTACACAGAATTTTACTATTCTGGAGTGATCTTAAACTAAGGAGAGTCTAGACTACATTCATTAATGAATGTCTAAACCTTTCAGTGTCATAGCTCACTCTCATTCTACAACTGAATTATTCATTTGTACTTGTTTGTTTAATAAGCAAATATTTAATTATTTCTAAATGAGCATTTGAGAAACGAGTAAGAAATAACTTTAAACTTACAGAAACTTTGAAAATATGGTACACATGGCATTTCCCAATTTTCTGCTACCAAGGAACCTTATATCAAATGTAAGAGATTCATGTTGGTACAATTCTGCTAAATAAGCTACAAGCTTTATTTGGAGTTTTCTAGCTTTCCACTGATTTCTTTTTGTCTGGGTTAACCAACAATCCAGGCGACCCAGTTGCAGAGTCATTACACTGCTGCTCCTCGTTCTTCAGCAGCTGCAGAGTTACTGAGTCTTTCCGAGTTTCCAAACAGTTTGATGCTTTGAATGGATGCTAGTTGGCCAAATATTTGAGAAAACCTTTCATAATTTGGTACCTGTTTTTGGTACTTTCTTATAATTTAGCTGAGGTTTTAAAATTTTGCAAAAATGCTATGATGTTCTAATGGCCTTATATCATAGTACAAATGATAGCAATGTCTCATCATTGTTAATGTTAATTTTGATTACTTGGTTAAGATGGTTTCTTCAGGGATCTCAACTAGAGTTATAATTTTTCCCTTCTTGCAGTTTTTTAAAAAGTGAATTATTAAGTCCAGCTGATACTGAATAGCATAGGAATTTCATGGTGGGAAGCAGGTTAAATCTCTAAAGCAAAGATTTTCAAAGATTTTGTGTACATATATTAAAACAATGACAGTAATTGATGAATGTGTTGAGGGCAATCTTTTCAGTCTGTAGGTTTTACTCATTAATATGAACATTTTCCAGTGAACATAGCCTGCAATGCTTACTTCGTTTGTAACCGTATGGTCATTTTTAATATTCTACATTGCTTCTATATTTCTCAAATACAATTTTTGTATAAGAAGAGCTATCCATTCTGCCCATTTTATTTTTTCACTCAACCAAGCATTTGTTCATATCAGTAAGAACATTCAATAACACTCCCTGTTCTCCAGCTGACGCCCCTCTACTTAGCTGCACAGATGGTTTCTGCTTGGTCCAGGGGTGTTTTCTTGTTGACACCTTTCCCTTTGTGCCATACTGCTCTTCTCTCTTTCTCCTCTTTTTTCTCCTTCTCATTTTTGATCTTCTCTTCCTTAGACTTTAACACTTCCTTGTTTTCTGGCATCATAAGATACACTCACTTCATCTAAATTTCCCCTTCTCCAGCCCTGATGTCTGTCATATCTGCAAAGAGGCCTGGTTTATTTCATTTAAAGCATTATTTTTTAGACAACCAAATGTAGACCACAAGTGTGTGTTATTTTTTCTGCTAGGGTGTCATTGCTCTGGAAATAAAAGAAGATCAAGTAAATGAGAGAAAAACAAAGACCATTTTTTTTCAGAGTTTATTGTAACAAGGGAGTCAGTCACTCAATATACTGATTAGATATTGTTGGTGGTGGTTGGCAGAGGCCAAACAGAAGGCAGATAAATGAGAAATTTTTATAGTGGAATAAAGAGTACACCCTAACAGGGCCATTGGATGGAGAAACTGAAGACAAGCTGCCAGATATCTTAGATAATTATTTCTGGGTAAATATACTTTAAGTGGCTGATTGTAATTTGGAACTAGGGACACAAATTAGCATAGGTGTCAGTTCAAGTCTGGACCTTTTGAGACCAATTGCAGCATAGATTATTGTTTGACTTCCTGAGCCATTTTCTAGTGAGAACAGTCTAAATTCCTTTTTGTCTTACATGTAGTAGAAAGGCTCTGTAGGCAGCAACTACAGACACTGCATTGGTTTCCTCAAGTGTTTGTTATGGACTATGGGCAAGTTTCATGTTATAGGTGTGACCTTTTGATGGCTTGGTCACTACTGCTAATGTTTTTATAAAAACAGTTAGAAAATGTACACATATGTACCAAACCATGTTCATCTACATTATACTTATCTTTGCATCATTTTGTTCAAGGACAAACATAATTTCACACTGGCACCTTTTGCTTTAATCAAGTATTTAAGACATTATACTAATATCCTCTTTTTACTTCTTTATAAGTATTTTCTCTAATAGTGAAAGACTAGGCTCTTATTCCATACATATTTACTTAGTCCACTATGTAGTCTTTGGTAGGGTATATGTAATGTTGTTACTTAAATTCCTTTTGTGAGAAGAATAATTTTACCAACCAGAGTACAGTGTTCATGAGCAGTTCAAGTTTAGCATTACAAGCAGTCAAAGCACTGCCTTAAAAAGATACTTAAATCAGTTCCTCTTTCTGCTTTTCATTCCTTTAAAAAAAAAAAAAAGAAAGAAAGAAAGAAAATGTATTTAGTACAAGGTTTATAGGGTCTCACTACACAGATTAGACTCATAGTGATCTTCCTATTTTCAGCCTCCTAAGTGCAAGAATTACAGTCACATGCTTCTACACCCAGTCTCAATTGTTCTCTCAGTGTGCCCTAGAGGCGGGGCCAGCATGCTGGAGATTGAACCCCTTCTCCTGTGCTCTGCCTAAGCAGGAGCTTTAGTCTGCTGAGCTATCTGGCTAGAAACTTCTAAAGCTGAATACTTGGCTGTATATTAAGTCAACGTTACAAATGATTAGGCTCTTTCTGGCTACACAATAGTATTTCAATGAAAATTGTTATTCTGTTGATGTAGAGAACCATCTTTTAGACAACAATGCCTTCATTTTCCTTAGCTAGGAATGAGGTCTAAATTGTAACTAGTAAGGGGAGAAGAAAAATCCTTTCTTCTTTTTAGAATTTTATGATATGGTTTGATTTTTTCTAATCTCTCTGTTAATATAGATTGAAGAGTTTACATTGGCCTTTTACGTATTAATCCAGATAGGATGGCAGTGTCAGCATGAAGATTTCCAGAGTATTTTTTCCTCATACATTTGTAATAGGTAAAAATAAACCAGATTTTAAATGCTTTTGAAATTCTTAAACTATGTACCACCTTTTTAATTGAAATTATATAGGATAAGTTAAATTGCATTCTTTTAAGCAACAGCAATATATTTCTATAAGCATAGTTACAGTAAAATGAAGTGGTGGAAAGCAAAAAATAAATTAAAGGATTATCATTATCCTAGACCCATTTACTTTGGTGTGATTGTTATAAATTTCAATCAATTTTTGAACTAACTAACTTGCTTATCTTACCAATATCTTTTTGGAAACTGAAATATTAATGTAATTTCAGCAGTATATATTTTATTAATTTCCTCTCAACTTGTTTTCTTTTGATTTTTGTACTGGGAATTCAAATAAGGACCTCACACTTGCCATACAGCTCCTCTCCATTTTTTTATAATTTTCAATTTTGTTCACAAATGTAAGTTAAGTGATTTTATGATGACTATACTTCCAATGGTAACTAACTTTGATTTTGATACTGAAAGAGATCTCAGAAATATAAAACCTAGTTTTCCTATGGAGAACTATAACTCTTCAAGACCAGAACTCCAAGTGAATTTCTAATTATACTTGAAGAAACCTAAGATCTTGGGGAAAAGGTATATCTTTGATGCAAACAGCACAGTGATTAATGTGCATTTTGATTATTTATGTGATTCTTATGTTTTCATATTATTATTCATTGAAAATCAATTACATTAATAAACAACAATTTAGAAAAGAAATATGTATACAAATTGATACCTTATTAATGGTTAATAATGCCCATTAAAGATAATGCATACTTGCAATCAAAATTAGAAAAGGATTTCTAAGAAGTTTATTTCCTAAAGGAATGCTCACCACACAATGGATATGTAATAGCTAAATGTGATTAAACTGAATGTTGAAGAATTTCTAACTTTGTTGTTTCAACTAAATCATGTTCTTACCTAGAATAATCTTCATTAAAACATTTAATAATGAGTACCCACAAATTAGTCCTCTAAAGTATGACTACTTTTGCTGCAGTATTGTAAACAAATGAATTAAATACTTCATGAATACTTTATTTGGAAAATCAAGAAAAAAACTATTTTAGATATATCCAGAGGTACATGAAATCAATGAAATATTTTTATTTGCATATGGCCAATTTAGCAAGTTTATGTGGAAATAAAAATTAGTTTACATCATAATTTATCTTTTTGTTGTAATAAAGTAAGATTTTTTAGTTATAAATCTATTTTAATAAAACAAATTTATCGTGAAATTAACATTTTTAACAAGAGAATTATAATATGATACCATTATGTTAAACCATTTTTTCTTTTTTCTTTCTTTGCCTTTAGCAATTCTTTTTTTTAAGACCCTACATTTTGTTTTTATTTATTTATGTATTTAGTTCAGGGCCTACAGTGTCTCACTACACAGATTGCACTCATAGTGATCCTCCTGTTTTCATCCTCCCAAGAGCTATGATTATAGGCATATGCCACCAAGCAAATTCTTAAATAATTTTAACTCCCCTGTAATTCAATGATATATATTTTTGTCACTAACATTCGTACGTAGATATTGGGTATTGTTTGAGTAAATTACATTGTTCCAAACTGGAACCCTTATGTAGTAATAGGTCAGTGTATCTCCTGTCAAATTCCTATTCTAATGTTCTTTTTAGCTGTGGGCCCTTGATTGGGTTGCCTAATATTTTTAAAAACTTCATTTTACTTCTTTCCATAAAGAGGCTTATGATATGTACTTTACCTTTTGCTGTGCATGTATAATTCTGCTTATTCTTGTTTTTGTTTTTAAAATCAAATCACCACTACAAATATCATTAACTACTGATTTAAAAATACCTTTTTTTTTTTTTTTTTTTCAGAACCAGGGATTGAACTCAGGCCCTTGCTTTTGCCAGGCAAGTGCTTATTCTACTGAGCCATCTCCCTGGCCCCTAAAAATACCTTATTCATTCTTTCACATAATTAACATAAGTTAATTTTTTACATCATGATGTTATAATAAATTTAAATTTAGGGGACCAGGGAGGCGGCTCAGTAGAATAAGCGCTTGCCTGGCAAGTACAAGGGCCTGAGTTCAACCCCTGTTTCCACCAAAAAATAAATAAATAAATAAATTTAAATTTAAAATTGGTATCATGTGCCGTACAATTGGGTAATTGATCGATGTTATCCAAGGCAATTGATAATGTCTTGGAAATTTTGCTGAAATATGGAAACTAATATTGGATACTTATAATTTTTATAGAGGGTATAAAAAGACTACATGTTTTCCTGGTTCTGAGACTATTTTTTATTTGTTAAAGTATACATATTTCTTGTTAATATCCAGTGCTTTCTAATGAGAATCCTAATGAAATCATGCAAAGGATAAGTGTAAATTTTTGTCAAAAGAGAAGCAGCTTGATATAATGGAAGGTATATAATGGAAGGCTTTGAAATAATAAAGAAATACAAATTATCCTTTATTGTCTTTGGAGGTTTGAATCAAGGGCTTTCCATTGGTAATAAAACCAGGTAATGTTCACTTAGTTATATAAGACATTTTATTTGTATACAACTTCTACATGTTTTCACATATTTTAAATCACTTTTTACTTAGAATACCCTGTAATGTAAATTCTAGGTAAGTAATAGTTACCTTATTTTTTTAGACAATGATGAAATGAAATTCTCTGTATATGCTCAGAATAAATTCAATCATGATGGGCTTCAACATACATTTTTGATTACCATTTGGTTGAGTCCATAGATAAAATGTGGAGGGTCAACAGCAGATTGGATTCCAAATTTTCATGTATCAACAGTTATTTCTGTGAATCTTGATTTTTTCTAACATTAATGGGTGTTAGCAAATTTTCTACTTCAACATTGCTCAGCTGATAGCACATAGAAATGAGAAAACCTTAACCGTGGCCTTTTATGCATAATATCCTCTAACCATGTTTTTTTTATTTTATTTTATTTTATTTATTTATTTTTGATTTAACAGTTCTATTTTTATTTTTATTTTTTTCTTCTTTCAGCGGTTTATTCAGGACCCTTGAACAATCTTGAT
>NDGM011176768.1:0-12318 GCA_002564305.1 Octomys mimax | reverse complement strand
ATGGGTACAACTGAGCAAAGAAGACTTTAAAATATTAAATCATATTTTCTTTTAAGATTTTTAAAATCTATCTAGGACAAGGTCTACAGGGCCTCACTACATAGATTGGGCTTGTAGTGATTCTCCTGTTTTCAGCCTCCCTAGTGCTGGGATTATAGGTGTAAATCATATTTTCTAATGATGATATTGTCACATTGTAGAACTGTCTCTTCAGGGAAACAAGAGGGTGGGACTTTTGGAAGTGATTGGATCTCAGGTGTGTGATACTGGTATTAAGGGTGTGTGCTAACTAAATTGACATAGCCCCATTCTGGCTGTGAATCATGGAAGCCCCAGTCTGGGTGTACAAGGCACCTATCACTAGACTTGTGTCTTCGATGGAGCACAAAGGGACAGGGAGAAGGGAGGCTCGCTGCTTGCTGCTTACTCCTTCCTGCCTGCTCTGCTATGGCCTATTTCACCTCTGCCAATGCTGCTCTGCCTTCAAGCCAGCTGATTCTGGACTGAAACCTCTATCAACTATGAGCAAGTGAACTTTTCCTCCTTTAATTTGTTAGTGCTTAGTCTTTTGTTTGAGCAATGAGAAACTTAGCTGAGAGATACCGTATTCCTTTAAAGTCTGTTTTTCATTCTAATATGTGAAAATGCCATAATAATTAGTCTACTTCTAAGGGACATAAAATTTATTTATGGTCATTATTAAATATTACAAACAGAATTCTAAAAAATCCTTGTGCATGTACTATTTTATATACTATTCTAATGAGATTATTAGGGCAAAGGATCCATGTAAAATTTTAATATCTATATTGCCAACTGTCTTCAGTTTTTCTTATGCATTTAGTATAGGGTCTTTAGGGTCTCACTATACAGATTGGATTCATAGTGGTCCTCCTGTTTTCAGCCTCCCAAGTGCTGGGATTACAGGCATGTGCCACCACACCCAGTCTCAATCATGGTCTCAGCATGCCCCAGAGGCAGGGCCAGCACAGCACAATTGTCTTTAAAGAACATTAATTTATTTAACTTTTTTTAGTAATATTTGAAATTTTCCATTCCCCTTATATTTTTTGTGAGCATTATTGGAGAGTTGATATTCTTTTCCACTGGTTGTTTTGTCCATATCCTGTGCTCTTGAATGTTTTACAAGCTGTGGTGTGTGTGTGTGTGTGTGTGTGTGTGTGTTTATTTTGACTTTCTTTTTTAAGAATTGTCTACTCATTCCTACATCCAGTACTTTAACTTTATGCTGTCATTTTTACTGGCCTTCAGTCCATCTCCCCAGCATTACTCTCAGCTCACCACATACCAAGTGGTCAAAAGCTTCGGTTTGTTAAGAGTATATTTATAGAGCTACTCTGTGAAGCTCCCAGGGAAACCACTTGAGTTTTAACCAGATGACCTATTGTGCAGATGGGACCACAATGTGGAAGATTCTAAGTCTCAGCTTTTTTTCTCTTCTCTACTGGGCTGAAGCTAAAGTCCTGTGGACTAAATGAATGTTTGTCCTTTGAGACAGGCAGACGTAATGTGGCAGCCAATGGTGTTGATAGCCAGCTGCCTATTATGATAATCTGTTTCCCTAAATGTTTCTTGCATAGCCATGCCATAGTGCTGAGCATTTTTACCCAAGGATTTAATTTTCAGGGACTATATTAAAAAGAAAACAAAACAAATACACACACATTTTATTTTGACTTTTTGTTCTTGTCGCAAAAGGTTATATTTTGTGGTTTAAGGGATTAGAATCAAAGTAAAAAACAAAACAAAACAAAACAAAAAAAATCCTAATAGACTCAGGAGACATAATCCTAGTCTCTGGAGAGCAGGTAGTTAAAGATTAGAGTGTGGTGTTCAAATTTTAATTTTAGCAACTGCTTCCAAGGTAATCTCAGAAAAGTCCCTAACTTTCTAAAGCTTTAGTTTCTTCCTGTAAAAAATGATTATAGTCATTTTTCTACTGGTATTGATCAACATTCTTAGTTACAGATAATAAAAATTGACTTTTGTTGTTTTAAGCCAAAAGACATTTATTTTAAAGACAGGAGGACTTCACAGATAAGCAGGAGGCCATAAATTCAACTTTGGGAAACAGGCAGGAATTCAAGAAACTAAGAGGCTAGGCCACAGGCTTGATCCAGCTGTAGTGTTCTGGCTGTCTTTCTTGAACACTACAGTGAGTAAATTCTCATATACCCTTTGCCCTTGCACCATTTTCTCTAGGTTCTGGATTTTGGAGTGGGAATAATCAATTCTCCAAGACTGAGTCTGTCTTGAGAAAGTAGTACCTTTACATGGGCTACCAGGGGACAGGGAAGGAGAAATGATGTCAACTGAACTCTACAGTAGGAAGCCTGATGTGGCCTCCAAGAACACTGTGAGGCAAGAACAGTGGGATGATTAGTATGGTGGACTCAAGGTCCAGATTCCCTGAGTTCAGATTTTGGCCCTCTGCTCTGTGTTTCCATGGGTAAAGTGGTGATGAGTAATGAAGCTCATTAGCGTTATTCTTAGGTTTACATGAGTTGACATGTATAAAGTTCTTATAATAAGCCAAGATATTTTATTTCTTAATATTAATTTTCCCAGAGAGGAGGAAATTGGTACTGAAGAGCCAAACAAAAAAACCTAACAAATCAAGTAAATCAAGCTCAGAAATTAATATATTTTCTTTGGTATAAGCTATTATTATTTTCTTCTCTATAAAATCAGAGCATGGGGCACAACACAAATTTGAAGGTATCTAACAATTCTAAGATGCTATGAAGGATACCCAGGAGGAGACACTATGCTGGGAAAATGTATGAAATATCCAGGAACTTTGTTGACCATTTCAAAAGCCACTGGGAAAAAGGAGCTATTGAGGTCTTGCAGTTAATGTATTCCAAATCAAGATCTGGTATATCTTTAAAATATGTAGTCCATTTCAAAGAATTAGTTCAAAAAGAGTAAACTGTATTCTCTTAATAATTTTAGACTCTTGGGCTGGGGAGATAGTTCAGTAGAATAAGCACTTGGCTGGCAAGTGCAAGGTCCTGAGTTCAATCTCCAGTACTGCAAAAAACAAACAAACAAACAAAAACCACAAAAACAAAAATAATTTTAGACTCTTGATAATGTTGCGATGTTTTTATAGAATATTAGGCTAGATGATACCTACAAAATAGACTTTTAATTTCTAATTGAAATTAATTTATTTAACACCATCTGTTTCTTACTTTGTTAATGTGGTTGCTAAAAAACTAAAATGATGTGTGTCACTCAAAAGATCCTTGTGTTGGCCAGGACTAGGATGGATCACCTGTACCAATTAATCTTGATCATCAACCTGACTGGACTGAGTGACTCCACAAGAGGTGATTTCACTGTGGGAATATTAATGTCATCAGTGATTAACCTGTTGAGTTTATTGATGAACAGGTTATTAAGAGGTAGTATCTTATTGGATAAAGCAGGTTGTTGGTGTGTAGTCTGGGTGGGGGAATATCTGGTCCTTGGCCATTCTTTCTCTGGCTCTTCCCATTCTGCTTTGCTTCTTGGCAGCCATGAGGTTTCTTCTACCACGCCCTTCTGCAGTGATAGCTCTGCCTTGGTGCCAACCAACCACGTATTGTAACTTTTCAAGCCATGAGCCAAAGCAAATCTCTGTTCCTTTAAATGGCAAAACTCAGGCATTTTGGCCTAGCAACAGGAAATCTGACCAATACAGCATCTATTTGCATGAGCCACCTGATTTCTGCTCTATTTCTGCTGCATTAGCATCACTCTTAGGCAACTTCTCACTTCCTTGCCGACACAGTGGCCACAGGCCTACATAGCTTTATACTGATTTTGGGGAAGAGGAGAGTCTCAGTGCCTCACCCAGAGCAACTCCGGCCTGCGACCTGTTCCCACATCTCTACAGATCACCATGACATGGTGTATGACATTTGGATCAGTCAGACCTGGGTAACCTGCTGCTTCATGCCACACAGGAAATGACAGCTATTTAAAGCTTGTGGATTAAGAATGTGTGTTACCTAACAAAATATGGTTTCTATTACCAGACTAAGGCAAAATGGCTGTTGGGCAGCAAAAATTGATAACCAAAGCCTGTCAGGGGCTGGAGAAAGAATATTATTTTTCCCATATTCTTTGTCTTCAGCTCACCTAAGCTCCAAATCCTATAAATCACCCTTTTCTACATCTTTCTCACATATTTTATATAGTTGATGACTAAATCTTATTAATTGACCTCTTTGCAAGTTTCATAAATATTCCTAATTTCTCCCACGACTTTCTGTGCTCTTTTTATTCCTCTTTCTAATATCATTTTCCAAAACCCAAAAGATTTTTCTGCAAAGTATTTGCAGAATATTTATTTTAAAATATTTCTATTAAAAGAAGCAATAAGAGTGCATAAAAATATGTATAACTGAATGATCTGTTCTAGGACAAATGTTTTGTAATGTAATCATAGCGAGATCAGGCAAAAACATTTCCAGAAGGGCTGAAATCTCCTTCCCGGTGTTCCATTCCGAATACAGTCCCTTTTTTCTCCCTGTAGCTCACTAGCATGCTAATTTTTATTTCCTTGCCATTTACAGTCAGCCCTCTATCACTTCCTTTTTCTTGTAACTTATCTGTTGACAATACAGGCTTTGCTGAGGGGCATGGCTCTGTGGTAGAGTATGTGGATGGCATGTGTGAGGTACAGGGTTCCACACTCAGCACAAGAAAGGAAGAAAGGAAGTCAGGGAAGAATGGAGAGAAGGAAGGAAATAAAAGAAAGAAAAAGAAAAGATCAAAGAAAATACAAGTTATTTGAACTGTGACATTTCTCACAGTTTGGATGTGGCTTATTGCAAAGTTGTAGTACAACATTATGTATGTTTTCTTCCAAGTAGCAGCTAGACTCATAAGCTGATCTGATAGATTCCTTGGCTACATTATGGAAACATATCTAATTGTATTTCTTTTTGTGATTAGTAGCTATTCATGCTTAATGTTTATGACCAATGTGAATTGTAAATGGTGATGAATTTATTGTGTTCTCATTTCTAGGTATTATATTGCATTAATCATTTTCGGTATAAATTTCCATATGCAAGGCACTCATTGCAATTACACAATATAAAGATTTTAAAATATATCTGCATGGTTTTGTAGCCATAAGTACTGATTTTAGAACATTGTCCCCCTAGTAAAAACCTGTGAACCTGTTAGAAATAACTTCACGTTGCTTCTGCAGTCCACCCTCAAGCTACAATCACTAACCTCTTTTTCTCTATAGATTTGTCTACTCTGGATATTTCATGTAATGGATTAATATATAGTCACTAGGACTAGTGTCTTTCACTTAGCTTATAGTTTTTAAATGTTTATCCATGTTTGAGCATGTATGTTATTCCTTTTTTTAAATAGTAAATATTTCATTGTATGAATATTACATATTGAATCAATATTGATTCCTTCATCTGTTAGTGGCCATTTGGGTTGTTTATACATCTAGCTATATTACCACTATAAACCCTATGCACAAGTTTTTATGTCAATATGTTTTAATATTGGAGATCTAACTAACAGTGGAGTTGCTAAATCATATGGTACATCTGCATTTAACATGTAAGTACTGGCACACTAATTTTTACACTAGTACCTTCAGCATATGTGGGTTCTGATTGCTTCATATGCTCACTAATAATTCTTACTATCTTACTTTTTGATGTAGCAGGCATTAGGTAATACCTCATTATGACCTTGACTTCTGGTTTTCTAATTACCAACAATATTAAATAGATTTTCCTGTGCTTAATTGACTGTCTATTCCCTGATGTTTGTGTGATCAGCCTTTTTATACTTTTTGCTATTTGTATTTTGCATCAAAAATGTGTCTATCATGGAAAGCACAAAACTGCCAATTTCATACTTTCTGACTTTTGATGAGGTTATTCAAAGCATTTAATGTCACTGACATGCTTGTATTGTGTCCAAATTTTTCCCCTCCGTGTCTCAATATTTTTTTTTTTTTTTATTTTTAGGGAAGGGCCTACAGGGTTTCAGGGTCTCACCACTAGATCAGACTTGTAGTGATCCACCTATTTACAGCCTCCTAAGAGCTGGGATTATAGGCGTGCACCACCATGCCCAGTTTCAATTGCCGTCTCAGTAGGCCCCCAAGGTGGGGCCAGCATGGAAGGCCTAGAGATTGAACCCCAGGCCCTTGCCCCTGCTTTCAGCCAATATTGTTTTAAAAAACTCTTTTACTGCTTTATTTTGTATTAAGTGTAACATCTAATTCCTTCATTAATTTTTATTTTTATTTTAATATCTTCTGAGTCTTACAATTTATATTTAACTTATCAAAATCTATTTTATATTAATACTTATTTTGAAAAATTATAAGAACTTTACTTTCAGATGGCTTCATTCCCTATCCCCACACATATACGCCTTTTCTTTGGTACCCCTGTTATACATATTTTTCTTTATTTTACCCTTCTCTTCTCTTCAGATTTGTTTCTTTGTATTTTTTAAGAATAGGAAGAATTTTTTGAGATACAAAAAAGTTCCTGAGAGGGTAAGAAGGAGTCCCATAAAGTGGGCTGCCCACTGATCCTGCTTTTCAAGGGTTTTTATTGAGCAAAGCCAGGAGGTGAGATGGACTTAAGGTGGGGCAGGACAATAACCAATCAACAAGATCACAAATATAGTTGCTTAGGTAATTGCTCTTCAGATTTCACACTTTCTATGATCTTTATCGGCTTTAGTTCTTTCTTTGATCAGATGTATTATTGAGCTTCCACAGAAATTTTCCATTTTGATTCTAGACTTGATTTTTTTTTTTTTTTTTTTTTTACTAGAGATTGAACTCAGGATCTTGCACTTGCCAGGAACGGGCATGTGCTGCTGAGCTATCCTTAGTCCTAGACTTGACTCTAAACTCTAGAATTTTTATTCGGTTCTTTCTTAATACTTTTTATCTTTTTGTTCATGTTTTTTTATGTGAGCAGACACTATTGTTTGAGTGGTGTATCAGAAATTTTGAAAGCCTATAAGAAAACTAGCCTAAAGCTGGAACATTTTCTTTGTCTTCCCACACAACTGTCATTGTCATGCAGGTCTTGTGCTAAACACAATTTCCACCTTTCTTCCTATATTTTGGTATTTATGAATATACTGTTTTAGCTGATTTTGGCAAATATTGCCCATCAGTTTTGCTTCAGTCAGTTGATCAGTTTGCTTTTGTGTAGATATTTGAAGTAATTAAAAACAATGCTGATATCACTGCTATTTTCCTCCAAATCTTGCAGGATGAGCTTTTATAACTAGATGTCCAAATATAATACATCCATGCTTTAAAATAAAAATTTTCTTTTCTTTTTTTGCTATCCTTATATTAAATCCAAATGGATTAATCTTTTTTTAACTGGGGATTGAACTCAGGACACTGAACTTGTCAGGCAAGTGCTTATTCTACTGAGCCATCTCCCCGGGGCCCCTGGATTAATCTTATAATGGCCTAGAAAATGGGCCCCAAATTTTGGAATGGAGCCACCCAGAGTGTTTTTAACAACCTGATGCCCAGATTATATGTTGCATTGATTAAATTAGAAGTTCTGAGAATGAGACCAAGTATCAATATTTTATAAAGATTCCCACGTAGTTCTAATGTTAGAATTATGATGTAAATCCTTTTCAGTCTGATATAGTCCTATCTAGTTCTCCTCTCTATCATGATTTTCTCTGACAAATCCACAAGTCATTAATTTTGTTTTCATTTTTAAAATTTATTATTATTATTAATTTGGTACAGGGTCTTAGTACACATCTCAGACTTGTAGTAATACTCCTATTTTCAGCCTCCCCAGCACTGGGATTATAGGCATGTGCCACCATACCTGGTCTCAATGGCAGGGGTTGGGGTCCTGGCATGGCATGGCATATGGTTTCTGGGATTGAACCCCAGTGTCTATGCTTGCCTAAACAGGTGCTTAGTCTGCTGAGATATCTTGCTGGCCCTCCACAAGTCATCCATGCTTCAGCCGTACCATACCACACATAGTTACTAAAATTTTCCCCCTCTTTATGCTTGTTTCTTTGCATGTACTGTTCTCTCTAAGTAGAATCATTTCTTTTTCCCAGAATGATTATCAATATGATAATCATTATATAACTTGTAGATAGTAACAGGTATAAGAATTGTACAATTATTTGCATTTAACATAAGGCAAGAAGAATGGACAATCAATTGTGAATTTATATATTTTTTCTGTTCTGTTCTGTTCTTTGTACAAGGCCTAAACTTTATCCTAAATATGTGAGTATGTGAAACAGTTCCTGTTTACAGGTGAATATTCATCTTTCTTTAGGTATCTGTGGATACTTGGAGATTACATTTTGATTGTTGGAAGATTTATTGAGGAGAATGAGTTGCAGATCAGAATCTTCATAGGATATTTACTTCTTGAGCTGATGATTTATATTCATAACACTGAGGCTAAAGTTGGAAATTGGACCTGCTACTTTAAAATATGCTTGGCCCAGCTAGGGTTTTGTGAGGAGTAGCTTTTTATCAGCAGTTGCATTAAAACAGCATCAGAGACAAGAGCAAGCATATTTCTTAAATGACAGCTCTAAGGAGACTTCCGGTTTTAGATTAAATCATGATTCCAAAGACTAAGCCCTGGATTAAAGATTTTGATTTGTTTCCGTATTCTCTTAATCAAATCCCCTTTACTTAATGCTTCTGTGCTTAGGAAAAATGAGAAACCACTTCTTCCTAATGGCTTTTATTTTATCACATTATGTCCCTAAAGACAGCACACAGCTCATCCTCGTTTGAATAAGATAAATTTTTGGTAAAACCAGAGAATAACCATGATGCTGTTCAGAATATCAGAGATTTATCTTTACAGTGTGGGAAGATGATGATATAATATCAGGAAGGATTTACATGGAAAGAGCAAAAATGTTTGGTAGAACTACAGGGATCTTTTAAATGATTTTTTCTGATTTATTTACCATCTATTTATTTATTTATATTCATTTATTTACCATATATTAATACACATTTAAAGATGTTAAGTCTTGTTAGAGAGTAGTCCTCTAAGATATAGAGGTTGTCTTTTCAAGATTTAGGGATAAACTGAACTATGAAGACGAAAAGTCTTAATATTGTTAAAACATTTGTACACAACCCAAATCTATCTACAGATAAATATCATTCCCATAAAAAATCTAGTTGTCATTTTTTACTTAAATAGAAAAAAAATCCTAAAATTCACATAGACTAATGAAAGATCCAAAATGGTTATTATGCTAATCTTATGAAAGAGAAAACCTATAAAGACTGTACGTACATTTGAATTTCAAAGTATGTGACCAAGCTATAGTCATGAAAACAGTATGGTTCTAGCACAAAGAGAGACCTACAGACCAGTGGAAAAGAATGAGGAGCCCAGAGATAAATTTGTGCAAACATAGTCAACTGAAATTTTCACAAAGATGTCAATGGGCAAATTGTAATACCTTTAACAAATGCTTCTGGGTAAACTGCATGCCTACATGCAAAAGAATAAAAACAGACTCTTACCCTTCACTATAGAAAACAAAAAACAAAAAACACCTAACTCAAATCTTATTAAAAAGTTAAGCGGTTGACCTAAAATTGTAAACCTACTAAGAAACTGTGGTGCAAAATTTCAATAATGGCCTTGGCAATACTTTCTTGGGTCTTGCACTGAAAGCACAGGCAACAAAGGAAAAATAGATAAGTGGGTGGCATCAAATAACAAAGCTTCTGCACAGTAAAAGAAAAAATAACAGTGAAGAGTCCATCTACAGAATGAGAAATCTTTGCAAACCATCATCTGATGAAAGATTAAAATCCAGGGTTGGGAGGGGAGATAGCTCCACAGTATAAGTACCTGCCTGGCAAGATCCCAACTTCAATTCCTGGTAAAACACTCACTTTCCAAAAAGAAAGAAAGATTAAAACCCAAAATATATAGAAAATTCCTTATTAATAAACCAATTAAAACTTGGCAAAGGACCTAAATGTGTATTTCTAAAACCTTACACAAATGCTTACCCAGTATATAAAGATGATCAACATCATAAATCATTAGGGAATTATCAATAGAAATGACGGTAAACTCTTATCTCACCCTGTTGGAATAGCTATTACAAAAAGAACATGAGATAATTGCTAGTATAAATGTAGAGAAATGTGAACTGTTGCACACTGTTGGTAGATATATAAAATGATGTAACAGTCATAGAAATCAATTCAGATTTTCCTTAATAGCTAAAAATAAAATTACTATAAAAATCCAGAAATCTCAGTTCTGAGTATGTATACAGTATTATTGAAATCAGGTTCATAAAGACTACACCCATCTTTATTACAGCTTTCTTTACAACATCAAAGCATAGAAAAATCTCAGTAATTATGGGCAGATTAATGGACAAAGAAAATCTGGCATGAGCATGTACTAGGATTATCCAGTCTTCAAAAAAGGGAGGAAGTGCTACCGCTGAGATGACATGGATATACCTAGAGGAAATGACACTCTAGTTATAGTAGAAATAGCACTGCCTGGTGACACTCCCATGGGGTATCTAAAGGAGTAGAGAACAGAATTGAAGAACAGAGAACACAGTTGTGTTTTCCATGGGTTGAGGTGAGAAAACAATGAGATGATGAACCAGTGCTCAGTGACTGAAGTTTACCTCATGCAAGATGAGTAAGTTCTAGGTATCTGCTGTATAATGTAGTGCCTGTAGTGAATATGATATCTCTATGTTTAAAATTGATAAAGTAGTATCTTACATTAAATGCTTTAACCAAAACTACAAAATGACATAAGGAAAGTTATTGAGGCAATGCATATGTTCCTTTTTTTCTTCTGAGGATTGTAGCACAGGTGATAGCATAGTATATATCTGGACTCATTCAACTGTATGCGTTAAACATGTTCAGTTTTATTCTATCAATTATAATTTAATAAAGTTTTAAAACTACACTGTTGGTGATTGTTAGAATCTGTTACCCATAGTATATTTTTAATTTGCTATGTAGAGTTTAGAGCATCGCACAGCAACTTATGCTGCTTCGTCTCATGCTTTGATTCTGCAGTCTCATTCCCAATTAAAGAAAAAAAAAACACAGATTTTAAGCAGAATAGTCAGCATATCCAAATTGTGTTTAGTCTCAAACCTAGAATAGGTGACATAGATGACATCAGAGAGATTGACCACTAGTTCTTTGTTTTACTGCAGTGTGGACCAGGTTGCTCCACTGGCTTCCTCTATGATGACTGTAATCAGATAAAAACATTAATTCCATGTAGAAAGGGGCAAATCTGTTCACTAAGAAGGGCTGAAACACAGGTGCCATTTATGAAATTCTATTAAATCAAACATTGATTGTTGATTGTGAAATAAAACATATGCATTTAGGAGCTGCTAAAATATTAACACTGCTATTTAAACAGAAACTCAGGCTCTTTGTTATCCTCATAACAAGCTCTGGGATTTCATAATTTAGTCTTTCAGTTTGACTTAGACTCTGAGAAAATGTTCAAAGTGAGTTTGAGGGGCTTTGTACTTGCACTTAGAATATGGATACATTGTATTTCAAAAGACAGTTTGGTACTGGAGTTTCACCACTTCACTATACTGGATCAGAAACTGGCATTCTCAGAACTTTTCTGGTGCATTCTTACTCATTAACTGTAACAAGCACCCCAGACAGTTCCTTTAGCAGTATGAATATTCAACAAGGAGGGAGAGAGACAGAGGTGGAAAGATGTTATAGTTAGAAATGAAATTGTAGAGGAATTACTGCCGCATTCCAGGAACCCCCAGACCCAGTCTGAGCCCAGGCCCTGTGAGTGTGTGGAAGAGCTTCCAGCTACCCTGTGCCAGTGGGACCTGTGGGTCCCAGACCAGGTGCAGCATGGGTGGGACCCTCTTCCACCCCCTTGGGATGCCCCCCACAACTCCACAGCACATCCCCCACCCTGCCCGCCTAGTAGAAATTTCTGCAGCATTCTGGGAAGCCCCCGACCTAGTCCTAGCCCAGGCCCGGTCAGTGTGTGGGAGAGCTTCCCGCTACCCTGTGCTGAAGGGACCTAATGGTTACAGCCCAGACACAGCGTGAGTGAAACCCTATTTCACCCTCTTGGGATGCTCCCCATCACTCCACAGTACTCCCCACACACCCCGCCAACAAAGTAGGAATTTCTGTCACATTCCAGGAAACACCAGATCCAGTCCTAGTCAAGGCCTGGTGAGTGTGTAGGAGAGCTGCCTCTCCCCACTACTCCACCTTGT
>NDGM011176767.1:0-16928 GCA_002564305.1 Octomys mimax | reverse complement strand
ACTCAGACCCTTGCACTTGCTAGGGAAGTGCTTATTCCACTGAGCCATCTCCCCGGCCCCATCAGCTCTCATATCCTAACACTTCTCCTCTTTCAAGAAATATTTGGTCTCCATTTGTACCTTCAATCTATTGACCTCAACATATTTGTTGGTCTTCCAGGATTCACCTCTTGTGCTGAGCCAGAGTAGGATAAATACTAATCCTTACAAATCCACTGCTTTCCAATCTTGTCTTTCTTTCAGATCACCTAAGACCAAACCAACCAAAGTGAAACAAGGACCTGAATCCAGCTTGCAATTTATCTGTGATCATTTGGTGCATTCTATTAATAGGGATCAGCCCAAATTTCTCACAATTCCATTGTAGGACGCCTTAAAAGTGGCATCTGGAGGTGCTCAGAGTGTAGCTCAAGGGCAAAGGGTGAGTGTAGAATGCACAGAGCTCCAAGCTAGATCCCTGGTGAGTTCCCTTCCAGAGATTTTAGAAATAAAGCTTTAGAACAAAGTTTCAATTCAACTTAAAATTGTAGATTCAACATTTCTTTTTGGGCACATGTTTACTAAAGTTTTCTCTATTTAATTCACTCTCCTGAGTCATAGTCCCATCTGTCACATAAGTGAACTTGCCCCCTCAGGGCTGGTGGTATCTTTGCTGGCAAATATTTTTACAGAAAAGGCATTTGTTTCAGAAATAAACATTTAATTTGGATAAATTTTAATAGCCACAGTGCTTGATTCTGATGAAAATGTTTACTAGTAGCATTTCTGCTGTGGAGCCATTTGTTTCTATTATTTTGACAGAATCAAAATTTGGTTGGTTTTTGTCTGAGATGTGAAATGGTTTTGTAAGTATTTCAGCTTGATCCCCAGGCAAGCAGTCACAATAATTCTTCTTCAAATAAATTAGAACCACCATTTTTCTATTCATTACTTCAATAAGAAAAGTTTAAACAAGTGAAAGGATTTGTAAAATAGAGCATCACAAAAATCCCAAAGTAAACTGCAACAAAAGTTAGTACACTGTAAATATTTTTGCAAAGGCTTAGGCAATCTTTTCTTTCTATAAATACTTGACGATGTAGCAAAGACAGCAAAAAGTTAAAAGGAAAAACGTGTTGTCTCACTTCATGGTTTGGAACAGCAAATGTTATTGAATTCAGCAGACTAATATTGTATGCTTTATGAGTTACAAATAAGGTGGAAAGATGGAGTTGGTTTTCATGCAAACATGTTAAGCAACACAGAAGTGACTTTTGTAATTAAATCATTTTTTAATCATCAAAATTGAAAATAAGAGAAAACAACTTCTGTAGAAGTCCAGGGTCAATCAGCTAAATAAACTAAAGTCATTCAGTCAACTAGCATTGATTGGATTTTAGGAAGATGAAATTGACTTCTCTCCAACTCCACCTACTTCACAAACTAATTAGAAAAGCACATCAGCAACATCTTCAATCAGCTAAGGAAGATAAGTGGGCTTCAATGTAATCAACTCCAAAACTCTGTCAAGAATAGCAATAGATCTTCAAGGAACTTCAGACAGCTTTCTGAAAGTTACTCAATGTCAATCAAAGAAAAAAAATTGCTCAGAGCCATGGGTTTGTAATTTTTTGGAGGAGGGGTCTTTCTAGATAATGAGGCTGAAGAAAGAAAATCACACACCAATACAATATTACCATCCAAGATCTCACTCAACTACAGTCTACCTAAATACCCATCAAGCAAGAGTAATAACAATCCTAGGATCAGTAGGGCTTGAAGGGTCACTGGGTAAATCATTTAAAATGTCTAAAATGTATAAGCTTGTATAGTCTTTAAATGGAGTAGAGGATTATTAGATTACCTTTGCAAAGAGTGCTGTCCGATCAGTAAAAGACCATTTTGTGAGCATCTCTTTCTCTTTACCAATCGAAGTAACTGAACATTTTGTTCATTTTTAAGAGAGGAATGAATAAAAGAATCGCTTCCAGTTCATTTAATGGCTATGGAAGTGCTTTCTTTCTGTGTTTTTTCATTCTCAAAGTATTCAGCGCCCACCTTCTGAAGATATTTATCTCCTCCATGATTTGTTCATTGACAATGAATGCTAGGCAAAAGATTCGGGAAAATACTTCTTTCTTTTAATTACTGAGTAAAAAAAGAAACAGGGAAATAATGAGAGAAGAGATAGTACTGAATGATGTCTACCAGGGTGTTGTTTCCATGTGCATCTTATTGCTCTCTACTGGTAACCTGGTAGGCATGGATTTTTTCTCTCCTCCTCCATTCCCCCCTGTTTTCTTCTTGCTCTAACTCTCTCCTTCCCTCCTTTTTCTTCTCCAAGTCTCTACTGAGGATTACGGTTGCTTTCAGTACATTTGTTTTGTTAGTTTTTTTGTTTGTTTGTACTGGGGACCGAACTCAGGACCTTGTGCATGTCAGGCAGGAGCTTATACCACTGAGCTATCTCTTCAGCTCTGATTTTGACATATGTGACAATATCTTTAACTTAAATATGTCAGCCAAGTGACTAGATTGCCACAGTTAGGATAGCTGGTGTAATGGGACCACTCTGGATGGTTCAGGACAGCAGCCACAAAACCAAGGAGAATAGAAATAATTAAATATTGTAACAACTAAGTGATATGGTGGTAGTAGTGTGTACCTGCTAAATATCAGAGCTGCCTTTGTTTCCTGTGACTATGTCTAACAATTTGCTCACACTGAAATACATACTTAGAAATCAAGGAATGCAATGCAGACATTGAACTTGAGAGCTGAAAAATACTAGAGATTACAAAGCCCAAATCCTGGTTTTAGCATAGAGAGTTACGTGTGACAGTCCTCTCATGCTCACAAAGGTCTTTGTGGTAGAGTTCAGGCCAGACCTAGTGTCTTCTAAATTGTGCAATATTCTTTTCAAAGACATCAAGCAGAGAGTGCCTATTACACTAAGTAGGTTTTCTATCACTCTAGGCTATGGCTAGGGAAAAATCAATTTCAAGGCATCGACCAGAGAATTAAAAGTCTTGCTTAAGATGTGAAATGTTTTTGGTTCTCATGAAAACACAAATTTCCCCAACATCCCGCTTCTCCATCAAGACATTGAGACGTCTCAAAACACTGACAGACAACGTACAGCGCGAGGACTGCTAAAACACAGGGACAGCAGCGTGTTCACGGGGCTGCTTTGTGGACGCCGCTGGGAATTGGAGAATAGAGCGCACTCCTCTCCAGTCCTATCTTCACTCCTGAAAGGGGCATCATGATGGTATGAAAGGGCATCTTGGGTGGCAGTCAGAAAGGACACAGAGCTCAGTGTGATCATTTTACAAGCAGTCAAAACTTGGACATGTGGCTTGATCTGTTTCACGCTTGTTTCCTGTAGGAGTGAAATTGGAGTCAGGAGACTTGCAAGCTGGTGGATGAGAATTCGACAGAATGAGAAATCTCTGTTGTGAAGGGTAAACTGAACTGTCGACTTGATTGGCTTGGGAACCACCCAGGGGATTAGGAAAGTACACTTCTGAGTGTGTCATGCAAGAGAGCCCTTGTGTACTGTTTCCTTCCTCTCTGTGGCTGCCTCTCTGCCCCTCTGTTTCCCAGCCACAACATGCTACCTAGCTCTACAGCACCCTTCCACCATGACGCTTCTGCCGTGGAGTCAGCAGACCAAGGGCCTCTAAAACTGCCAGTCGCGTAACTAGTTCCTGCTTTTACTTGCAAGTGGCAAGTGCTGTGTCCCCGTGACAAGAACGCTACCAAATATACATCTGCAGCTCACCTGCCTGTTGGGGCAGAATAATGGTATGGCTGGGCTGAGGATGGAGCTCAGTGATAGAGCCCGTGTGGAGTATGTGTGAGGCCCTTCTTTTTGCTACTGCACAGCATGCACACACACACACACACACACACACACACACACAAATGATAATTTTATGTTTCCTTTTTATGGCCTAAGCTTGGTCCATCCCACTGCAGGCAGATGATCTCTAAATTCTACTAGAGTATCTTAGCTTCCTAGCTGTCGTGTCATCGAGAAAGAATGTGTCACTTCTCCTGGTTAACATTGCAGGGATGCCACAGTTTTCCTGATAGCTGCGCTCCTGGGTGTCTAATTTTCATGACAGGGCCCTGCAGCCCCTGCTCTAACCTCACTGTCAGCGCCAACTCAGTTCCCCTAAATCATATTCGGAAAATAGCTTTTATTTATTTGTTTACATCGCTTCCCAGCCTTTTGGCTAAGATCAGGTGTATTTATTTATTTACTTATTTATTTATTTATTTTGCAGTGCCAGGGATCAAACTCAGAACCTTGTGCTTGCCAGGCAGGTGCTTATGCCACTGAGCTATTTCCCCAGCCCCCCCCCAATCATATTTTGGACTAGATTATGGAGGATGTGGTTTGCTCAAATCTTAACTGAGGTTTAGTGAATCAGAGAGTGACTTTCAGCAGTCACTGTCCCATACACTCAGTTCTCCTAGCAAGGTCAGCACCCTGCCTATCTCCCAAGTGGCCTCCTGCCAAAGGCCACTGTTACACCACAAGTCTCCAAACGCTCCCATGCCTGAGTCCAAGGCAAACTTCACTTCATGTCGTGGACGTCAAGTAAGATACATAGCCTCACTTGCCACACGACAGCCAGCTCATGTCCAGCTCTGGAACCTCTTGCTTGTAGGCAGACTGACCTTGATTAACATATCATGCATAGAAAAATCATCAAGCTTTAAATATGGACTCATCCCATGGCTCAATATGACATTTACAATTATAAGTGGACTCCTTGGACAGGGGAATAATACAGAACTCAAAAACATTAGAAGTCCCAAAATAAAAGATCCATTCAAGAAATATCTGTATTAGTTACTCTTCTCTCATTGGTGAGTACTCCCTGACATTCAAAGTGAGGGAAGGAAAGGTTTATTTAGCTCACAGTTACTGGAAGTTTCAAGACACTGGAGGAGAGGCTGAGGCCCTGCCGTGTCCAGGATGACCCTCTCCACATCTCTGAGAAAGCACTGGCTACCCAGTTAAATGGCCTCACCCCTCAGACCACACCCTGGTCCTCTGGCCCCACCCCTCAAGCCACTTGTTGCTCCTCCAGCAGTGTCTGCCCCATAACTTGCATGAGGCTTTGGGGGGACAACTAGACACAAACCATAACAAGCCCCAAAATAAAAGATCCATTCAAGAAATGAGCAACTGGATTAACAGACACTTCTCAGAAGAAAAAGTACAAATACCCAAATAAATACATGAAAAAGTGTTTGACATCTTTAGACATTAGTGAAATGTAAATTAAAACAACATTGACTTTCCATCTAACTCCAGAAAGCATGCCAGCATTAAGAAGATTGTGGGGTAAAAGAAACCCTTCTTCTACTTGTTCGTGGGAATGTAAATGTAACTACTATGAAAATCAGCATGAAAGGTCCTCAGAAGACGAAAGCTATAAATTCTATTCAACCCAGCTATCCCCCTTCTAGGCCTCTTTGTGAAAGAGTTAATATCATATCGCTGTAGTGACACATGCGTGCCCGTGTTTACTGTGGCACAGCTCATATTAGCTGAATCTAGAAAGTGGCCTACATGTCCAACCACAGATGAATGGATTAAAAAATGTGGTATTTATACACAAAGGAGTACTCCTCTATTATGATGAAAGGCACATTTGAGTCATTGTTAGGAAAATGGATGCCCCTCGAGACCATAATTTAAGTGAAATAAATCAGATACATAAGCTTAAACATCACAAGGTTTCTTTTATATAAAAAGCCCACAGTATAAATACATTAAAGATAGATCAGAGGAAACAGGCAAGTGGACCTTTTGCAAATGAATGGGAAATAGGAGAAGGAGGAAGAGGGAAAGGATGGGAAGGGGATGCAAAAGGACCAAAGATTTTTTTTGCACCTGTACCCACCCCTTAAGGTGAATGCACTCATTTGGTGCTCTAAGCATGCACCAATAAGAAAAAAATTGCAGAAGAAAACAATAGCCAATAGGATTTTTTCCACAGTCTTGTTTATAATCATTATTTTTACACAAGGTCTCACTGTGTAGCCCAAGTTAGCCTTGAACCAACTATGTAGCCCAGACTTGACTCAAACTGATGATCCTCCTGTCTCAGATCCCAAGTGCTGGGATTATAGGCATCTGCCAGCTCTTCTAGCAAATTAACTTAATCTTAGCACTTTAGGTGGGACAAAAATAGCTCAGTCTGCACTGCTAAGATCAGTCCAGCCACTGTGTTTTCCTTACTTGTTTCTTCTTGAATGAAAGATAAAATCACGATGAAGTGTATATAATTTCTGTGACCGCCTGGTCTTGCCTTCCGTGCCTCGATGAACAAAACCCAAGTGTCCATCGCACATATGGTGCCGACGCTTGCCACCTCCTCTTATGCACATGCATGCGTACAGACTCTGGGTAACAAAGGTAACAAAATGCAAGACAAACTATGACATGATCTCAGAAATCCTTACAAATATGTAAGTATGAGACATTCAGTTTAAAATTTTTTGTTGACCTCCAATCTTCCAGGATGCATGCTAAAATTTGTAGTTGTTATCTACTCATTATTGTGATGGAGATCAGTGGAGGAATTCACAGTAGTTTACAATATCCAAGCTAGGGAAATGAAGTCGATGTATCTACTTAGTAAGTATTTAATGCTTTCAGTCTCTCTAGTAAATATTAAATCTAAGGTAATAATCCTCAGGGGAGAAAAAAAAAGCACAGTGGAGATAGAGTGAGAAGATAAAGAATAGACATTTTCTGAGCATCTTTTGCCATTCACCTGCCCACTTATTAACTAGTTACAGCACATACACAGCAACCTTCAGATGTTAGACATCATCCCAATTTTACATATGAGGGAATGTGGCTCTTTATTGACCATGGCACAGCGAGTGATTATGGAACTGGAATTTGACATAATCTATTTGACACAAAAAACAGTAATCTTTGTAATATGAAACAAAAGACAATCTGATACCCAGCAGATTGGTGTGATGATGGAGTGAAGGAAAAAAATAAAGGAAAGCGAGGAGTCTTGAGAGCTTTAAGATGAGTCACATATTTTAATAAAAGAATATATGCTAAAGATAATACTAGAGAATTTTTCTTTCCTTGAATTTCAATGTAGTAACAATAAATCCCAAGGGCTCATTCATTCATTCACTTTATTATTCATTCACTCACTTCATTCATTCATTAATTGATTCATCCATTCAAGTAATTTAGCCAACATTGATGGAGCAGCTATCTTGGGGTCACCGTAGACTTGGGCATGAAGATATAGACAAGAAAAATATAAGATTCTTACTTTTGTTCATCTTAAAATCTAATGCAAGAAAACAGCCAGAAAATCGGTAAGTATTCTGCATTGTTAAGAAACACCATAAACAAGGAAGCACATAGTGATGGGTGAGGTCACCCAGCTCAGATAAAGAAGGTGGGACGGTCCCCAGAGGCACTGGCCCAGGGTCCTGATTGGTCAGGTGGGCTGCATGGGTCAGGCACGGAGGCCTGCGAAGGCTTTGCACCCCTGGAATACTGTACATATTCTCTGAAGATTGGATAAGTGACATTTACATCTGAGTCTCTTTATCTGTGAGCAAGCAATTATAAAAGTACATTTTTCATAGTGGTAAGCAGTTTCTCTTTGAGCTAACTGGTACCTAGCAGCGTTCATGGAGGAGAAGGAGGAGGAGAAAAATAAAGGAAGAGAATGACAAAAGAGAAGAAAAAAACAGCCCTGATTTGTACCTCTTGCAGATTACCGTGGTATAAATAATTGGCCCACAATGGTCAACTCCAAGTTGCCAAGATGGCACTGATAGGCTCCAGATTCCTGAAAAAATGTAGCTAGCAGCTCTTCTGAGGCCGTACCAGCCGGCTGCAGTTCGTGCCACTGGATCCACACTTGACTTTTTTGAGATTCTCCTCACTTCAGTGTCATTTTCATGCTGAGGCAGGCATTTCTTATGGTCACAAAGTGACTGCCAGAAGGAGCGCTGCCCTTTGTTCACAGTAAGGTAGGTAGCGTGGCAGTGGGATACTTTCTTACACCATGGACAAAAGATCCAAGCTGCCCTCTAGACCATCTTGGAGTCAGCAAGGTGTTGGGGGTTTACTTGAGTTCTGGAGTATGAAGGTCAATTTATAGCTGGGGATCAGCTGGTTCCACTCCAGTGATGTGAAGAGAGATACTGCATCTTGCTAGGTGGGAAGAAGAGATCCAACGGGGACTGCAGGCTGGCAAGCTACTCGCAGAAGTCCTTGACACAGCCTGAGTTGGGGCTAGACCTTGTTAGGCAGATGCAAAATGTCTGGGAAGCAAGTCATTGAAAACTTAGTCTCCCTGTATCAAATGCCAATTCTTTCTTAGTGAGCAACTACCATGTGTAGCCTCATGGCCCTTTGCCCTGGGGAGAAGTTTTATGATGTCAGTTCAAGCCTTTAGATATTTTATAAACAGTCCAGACCCAATTCTGAAAGCTGCAATTTGTGAGCTTCTGGTTATACAAATGAGAATGTGCTTTGGCTCCATAAGTTCCTCACCATTTTAAGGGGGAAAAAAGATGAACTCAATTAAACCTTAACTGAATGGTAAATGAGATAGTGATTCTATTATGTCATTCACAAGATAATGCAAAAGCAAGAATCTACAGGGCAATTAGGCTCCCGAGAGACTCTAATATTCCAATAAGTCACAGAAATAAATTCTGAGCAATTTAAAGAAGGCGAACTCTATTAATTGCAATGTTCACCTGCCTGTACAAAAAATTGTTGCACATGAGTGTCTTCTTCCCTTTCTTCTATCAAGTAGTTCTTGAACTTCTTTGCAACTTTCCAGCCCCTCACATTTGCCTCTGGCTGATTTTAAATTATGCTAATTGAAAGAGGGAAAGATGCTGGTAATGGAATGAAATGGAACGTTGTTTCTTATAGCATCTGGTGCAATCTGAGCCATTTAAAAGTGTATCTTATGGAATAGAGATATGAATAAGCAATGCCCGTCTGATTACAAACACCATGGGTCTCATTAGAATACGTCAATCTGATTGCTAGGTAGTGATACACTGCAGATTAGTAGGCTATAATTGCCTCTTACATACTATGGGCATAATATATAGTTTCTCTGGGTGGATGTTGCAGCCACTTTCTCCCATGGCTATCTTTTGCAGCTCCACACAAAGCAATGTCTGTGTTCTGCTAAGTTGATTTGAGCTGGGTTCCTGGGTCCTAATTTTATTTCCCTCCAAGTATTCATCAAGTTTTCTACATCAGTGTTGTAAACAGAGAATTATGTCCAGGATGATTGCCAGAAATCAGATATGTCAGCGGTCTGCTACCCACTCAGCTGGGAGCAGCCAGCGGCTCTAGGCGTTTCCTCTGAAGGGAAAGGGTAAAATAACTGACCCTAAAGCCTACTACACCGCTACAAGTCTTAATGAGGTTGTTGATTTAAGTGTATGGTGCATTTTTTCTTTGTCAAAATCCATTTGGTTCTTTACGATGACTGGAAGAATTTAGACAGCCCAGCCCAGGCCATGACTTTGGTGTACTCTGTAGCATTTGCAACCTCCAACTTGGGCTCTGAAATCAGGACATTTTTACAGAGGCACAATCTCTGCAACCCTGGCCCCATACACCGCATACTAGAACTGCAGTGACTAGACTCTGGAGGGAAAAGGGCAACTCTCCATTAGCTGCCCACTAGGTAAGTATTCGGTGTACAGTCCAGGGCCTGTCGGAGATGCAGTGCACAGGGATGTAGCAGGCTTGTGCTTTGCTTGCACTGACCCTGGACAGGCTGAGCTCTGTGAATCATGAGATGCATCTCTTTGTCTTTTCTAGGTTTTTCATATGAAATCCCCAAAATGTATTTGCAAATAAATTCATCCCACAGAGGTGTTACAAGGGTTTCATTTTCAAATATAACATATAAAAGGCCTAAAGTAACAAAATCAGTTTCCTTGCTACACAACTGCTCAGTCTTGCATATGGCACTGTCCTTTATGAATCTTCACTGTTACTCCACTTGTCTGACTCTAGAACCTTCTCCATCTCAGTCTTGTACCTACTGACTAACCCTGTCTTACCAACCTGATGTTTTACCTAAATACTTACACACTCCATTGTGCTGCGTTTGGAAAACATCACTCACTCATATCATACCCATGTTGACAGTTTTCTATAGAATTGATTACACTGATTTCCCAAAAGATCCTGACAATACAGAGAACAATTATTCCCATTTTAAAGATGAGTAAACTGAGTTTGAGGGGCTAGCTGATTTGGCCAAGATCACACGGGTGGGAAGGACCATATTACATCATGCTCAGTCTCTGCCTCAGTTCGCGTTCTTCTTG
Source organism: Octomys mimax (assembly GCA_002564305.1). NCBI lineage: Eukaryota > Metazoa > Chordata > Mammalia > Rodentia > Octodontidae > Octomys > Octomys mimax. The sequence continues at coordinate 6,569 of NDGM011176767.1, read as the reverse complement.
TCTTAGGACCCATCTTGTGCTTCTGCTTGGCTAATGACTAGCCTGTTTGTCACAGTCCATCATCAAAGCGAAGAACAGCATTTGCAAAGTGTCATCTGTGGCTTTTGTGCTTAGAACATAGAAATGATAATTAAAGAAAATCGCTACCTCTCCCTGGTTATGTATCAGATGGCAGTTATCTCGACTGTAATAGACTGCGCTCTGCTTTTACTGAAAAGTAGAATGTAGAGATTAATTCCTACAAAACACCGTGTGGTAGATGAACACTGCACTGAAGTTACAATTTGTTCCATCAGAGCTTATCCAAAATAATCAACATGACAAACCAGTGAAAAAGAAGCCACCTGGCAAGAAGGCAGGCAAGCTGAGTGTAGAGACTGCAGCGGCAATACACTGCTATGGGGGAGGCTCTGCGACCAAGCGGGATTGTACCCCCCTGACAAATTGTTTAATCTGATGAGGTGCAGGGATCTGGGCACAGCACACAGGTCAGGGTGGAGCAGAGCCAGGGGCAAATTGTTGGATTCCAGCTGCTGATGTTTAAATCCCAAATTCTACCTGCTATTAGCTGAGTGACCTTGAATTATTTTCTAACCTCTCTATGCTCTAGGCTCTTCCTCTATAAAATGGGGATAAAATATTCCTTTCTGTGTGCTTTCTTAGACTATTGTAAGGATTTAACTGTGTTCCAAAATGTGAAATGAATTGAAAACCTGTGAGCTCGAGCGCCAAGTTTTACAAAGCCTCAGAAGAGGGCTTGTAGGTCTTGTCTATCTGCTATAGATCCCAGGGCTAAGGGGCCTGATTTTACATGTTAGTTGTATTTTCATTTTAAAAACAAAAATAACTCTTTGAATTTCTTGCCAGAGATTAGGATACATTCTCCATCTGTCTCCCTTTTTTTTAGGGAGGCTGAATAACTGAAGCAATTTAAATGTTAAAAGCCAGGTACTTTTGTAGATAAACAAGGCTATGGCTAGAGGAAGGATAGAGATGATTTTGCAGAGCAGAAAATATGCTCCCCGTGCATCTGGATTCCAAGGAAGAGGAGCCAAGTGTTCTACACGTTGCCGTGCTGCTCACGCTCCTCCACATCATTGGGAAGCGCTCAGTGGAGCTCAGAGTCAAGGCAACAGTCTGCGGTCCTCTTTGTGTGCATCGCAAATGACATTTCCCAGCCCCCTAGGCCTGGTGCTTGGCCAGAGAAGATCTGTCCTCTGATGACATAAGTAGGAGCAACATTCCCACCTAAGCCAAGCCAGACAGCTCTCAGCACTCCTGTCTACGCCTCTTTCCTGTTCCACAGTGCGCTTTGGGCACCTACTGAGCATGGCAGCATCACAAGAGGGAAAGAATGTGGGTCTGCTGGCCACTACTTGGGAAAGTTTCCATGAGCATCCTCCGGACCCTCACCAGGCTGCGGCATGAGCTATAGATAAATGCTCGGGCTTAGCCACCGAGAAGATGGAGTTACTTTATTGCAGACAGAAGCTAGCACTCATTTCCCCAAATAATACAACATTTCATATTGTTGTACTGAAAATCAATCTCAAAATTATTGGTAAGATGACATGTGGCAATTTTGACACCATTGTAAGAGCTCTTTCCAGAAAATGGAGGGAAGAAAACTTAGACTTTCTGTCTTGCTAAATAATGAGAAAATTTCCAGCCTACTCTCTCACAAAACCAAAATATGCTGCTGGCTACCTATTAGCAGATTCTAGCTCCACATTATAAAGACTGAATAACCCAGCATGACCCAGATTCCGAAATTCCTTTCATTTCATTATCCATGTTTAAATGTTGCTGGTAATATGAAAGGACAAGCCTGTGAGCGTTAGGGCCTTGGTTAGCGTGCTTTAAGTCTTGAGCCTGATTTTCGATTGATAAGAACCTGGCCAATCAGTCATTTATCTAATGGTAGAGTATCACAAGGACAGTACTCACCCTTTAAGATTATAGTTTTAAATAATTATAATTTGTTGACATATTTATGAAACACTTCCATCAAATGCATATATGAGTGTCAGCATTAGCATTTGTAGTTTTAAGGAATCTTTTGAACCCCTTGGAATACCAGTGACTGCCCAAACATCCATACATCCCAGGTAAAAAGTCCCTGGTAAGAGTTGGACCTGACCTTTTGGGTCAGTAACAAAGATGTAGGAAATGATACAGAAGGAGAGATGCTAGAGAGATTTATATCATCAAAAAGGCTACTGAGAGTAGCTACCAGTTGTTGAGGTCTGGTCAGATGCTACATACTGTATTAAACAATTTACTATATTTAATCTTCATAAAAGCTTTTGGTGTGTAATTGCCATGGTACAAACAAGGAAATGAATAGAGAAAAAGTAGAAAACCTGCCCTGAACTGCACAATTAGCAAGTGGCAGAGCCTGACTTTCAACCCAAGTCCATAATCATAATTACAGTGGAATACAGGACCTGAAAACCAGATTTTCTAATGCATTATTCTCAAGGGTGAAGTGTCAGAAGTCAATGCTTGTTTTACATACTGTATACATGTATTATACTGTACCTCACAAACAATATAATGAAAATAAAAAAATAAATCAATGCTTTTTTATCCACCATAAATATGCTCCATTACAATGTAAGATCTTGCCTTGATTAAATTATAACCAATATTTAATTTAATGAAAGCATATGTAGCAAAAATTATTGAAAACACATAACCAGATTTCAGGTTTGTATACAGCAACTACTTTATTATTTTCAAATGCAAACTCTTTGCATTTGGTTTGCTATTTTACAATTTTACAAACTAGGTATAAAAGACCATAAATAAATGACATAAGTTATGTGTACCTAAAGTTCATGAAGGAAAGAAAAATACCTTGACAAATTCAAACAAAATAGAAAATCTATGTCTAACTCAAAAGATTGCTCAAATTCTGGAACATGTATGAACCAAGCAATGTTCTGTTAATTTCTTTTTCAGTATGATCTAAATTATAATATGCCTTATACATTCTAATTTTAAACACAGTCCTTGCATATTCCAACATACTTGGAGTGATACAAAAAATAAATGCGCTCTTCAGTGTGTATCAATGCTTGATGTTGTTTGGACAATGCTAAGGAAGTGAAAATATTGCTTCTAGAACTTTCCTTTATTGGTCAGGAGTGTCTTTAGACAAATACTGAGGCTATACAAGTGTTTGGAGTAATACACATATCCTTCACAGATTGGATACTGAGTCTCAGAACACACACGCTAGCAGTGTCGTGAGAACAACCTCTCTTGAAAGGAACTTTTTAAACACACCAGAACATTTCATTTAGAAGATTGCTAAAAATAAGTTGGAGCCTGCAGACACATGGTGAAGTGACTTGATTTGGTGCTAGGGAACAGCTTCTTGCTGCTTAATAGCACAATGTGAGCATGCAAGCTCACTAAGTCAGCGCTTGCTCCCTGGCAAGACACAGACTAGGAAGTTGGCCTCCTACCCTTTCCTCTGGGGAAGATGACCTGCTCAGAGACTCAATCTCATTTTTATACAGAGTTTTCAGGCATCAACGCATAGGCACATCCCTTTAAAAATATATTAAGGTCCCCCAAAAGGGGTGAATTAACTTTGTCACTCTGGCATAGCTATAAGAATACAATGCCACACACCCTGTCAGAATGCAATAAATATTTATTGATGATTTTTCTCTACTTACTCAATAACGTTAATATGGTTCAGAATCTTTTTCCTCCATTTTTCCCTGATTTGATGTTATAGCTTATACAAACGGCCGCAGTTCCTGCAACCACAGCTTAGAGGGAGCAAGGCAGCCACTCGGACTATGGAAAACGGCAGTAAGTTGGCTGGAGTTTGGTATCATTGCATCGGGACTGGATCTGCACACACCAGAACTCAGACTCTAGAAAACTGATATACCTTGAGGGCAAGAGGAGTGAGCTGCATATTCATGACTAGAGCATTTTCCATGTAATTTGGGAACCTGAAATTGCTTGAGACTGTTCCATCCCAACTGCATTAATCTCAAGAGTCACTGGCATGTATTTTTCTGTGACACTGGGAGACAAAGTATTAATCCGGACACATCACCTCAAGGCCGGCACACATTTCCACGTTCATTTCCAAAAGTATAGGAATTGCATATATTTGTTTGCATTCAACAAGTTCCATTTATGCAGGGAAACAAAGGCTACTTGTACTCCCCTTGTGGTTACCAGATGGATTCCATCCCCCTTCCTCTCTCCAAGAAGGAATTGGTCAGCTGGGTGAATTCAATCAGAATTTCTGATCCTGATGAAGGGCTGTCACCTGAATGGGTGTATATTCTAAGCATATTCCACCATTAAGATGAAAACGCCTCTGTCCGAAGCTGCAGAATTAACTCTTTAAGGTGAGAGTGACAGCTACAAAAACACACTTATAGATATAGGACATTTGACATCTCCAAGTCCTTCCCAAGGGGACAGGCATGGTCTCCAAGCCCACCGTATCATAGGGTTCTCATCTTGAACTGGCACAAAACCAGGACTTTTTAGCTGTAGCATTCCACAACATTCACAGGCAGTCTGAAGCATGAGATTACACACGTACACACACCTACACACACACACACGCACACACTCACACCTATGTACACACATCAAAAGAGATATACACACATCAGCTCATATTTAGTCTAGGAAAAAATATATTTATATCACTGCAATGGCACACCCTGGGTAAAATGTTACTTCAGCAATGCATATCGTAGGCAGCTCATGAGAACTGGCTTTGTTCTGTGTGGCGGCACCTGAACTGGTGTCCATAGGAAAACCTGTTGCCTCTGGTCACTTGCTGCCACACCAATGCAGCAGTGACATACAGGGATGAAACATGGAAAGACGTATAAATAAAACCACGAGGAATTTGGGAGCAAGGGCTCTGCAGAGCTGGTGCCGGGAGACGGTGCACTCCTCCGTGCAACTGGAGAGCGGGTGCTGAGCTTTAGTTCTGTGGGTTGCCCTGGGAAGTGGGGTTCTACAAGCACGCCGTCTCTCCTTTTCAGGTACAGGTGTCACTTCATCTGTGTCTCTGCCCCGGCCGGTGTCACAGAAGCAGAAGAAACACATTTGGAAGGAACTGAGGAGGGTGTGTTCTGTTTTCCTCCAAGGGCTTTGTAGTCGACAGGAAGGCTGTGAGGCTGAGATAGCAGAATTTACTCCCTGCAGAGAAAAGAGCAAGACTGTAGATACAACACTCGCCAATATTAACAGCTAGTGAGCCACTGATACTGAGACAAAGAAGGCAGACTCGTAGATGGCAATCAGGCTCCATAAATGTGTAGGAAAGAGATCAAGAGTTATTACTTTCTTCTTCTGAAACAGTAATAAGCTACTAACGAGCATCCATAATGATTGGATATTACAAACCGAGAAAGGAAAAGCTATAGAGGTTTTCCTTGAAAATAAAGAGCAGGATATTCTAACTAGTAAAATATCCATTTGACGTGCAGGTAACCAGAGAAGACAAGGAGGTCAGAGCCAAGGACACGGTAACTATGATGCCCGTGTTGGAGGCCTAGGGGCTCCGGGTTCCTTGAGAGCACCAAGAACACACACACACACACACACCCTGGGCACACCCTAGAAGTCTAGACGTCAGCCTTGAGCAGAGGAGCCTGGCCCGAAGCATCGTCTCGGCTCCTCCTGGTCCTCTCCACATGTCAGATCATCAATCCAAACTGAAAAAGGAATCTGTCCCTGCATTTGTGACAAATGATCATCAGGACTGCTCCTTGGACCATGCCATCTGCCACAGAGGCTGTGCTTCATCGTTGGTGGCCTCAAATATAGTGCAGAGATTAAGATTAAAATGTAATTCTACCGGCGATTATGCTAATTTTGTTCAATTTGGCATGTGTGCACATTTATTGTGTGGGAAGGAATAAAAAAGATAGTTTCACTGAGTTAAATGACCACTATTAAACATGTACATGGCATGCAGTCTATTTGGAGACAGAAATAAAGTATTCCCACAAATGATTCATATAGAAATCAGTTTTTATAATTGAAAATTATAAATGCAGGTCAGAGTATGCTGTATCAATATCTTCAGAAAGCTCTCTTTCTTTGCAGTACAGTTTTATCTATAAATTTATGTGAAGAAAAAAATAGAACATGAACTTCTCCTTAAAACTCTGCAATATATTACAGCATATGGGCAGCAACCATATATATATAAACACTTGAATCTATGTCCTTTGCACTGAGCTGCAGTCCCAGCCAGCCCTTTTTATTATTTCTTAATTTGAAACAAGGCCCCAGTTTGAACTTGAGATCTTCCTGCCTCAGCTTCCCAGTCTTTAATTACAGGCATACCCAGCAGGCAAACTTTAAGTTTCTTTTACTACTAGGAATTCCACTGTTAGAGAAAGAGCGGTCTCAAACCTCTTGTCCCTTGTCAGCGTGCAGACCCCCTTCTTTACCTCATGCCTACTATCTACTCTATTTTCATTATTTTTTTTTTAAATTTTATTTGTGTGTGTGTGTGTGTGTGTGTCTGTGTGTGTGTGTGTGTGTGTGTGTGGCCAGCTCAGCCC
>NDGM011176763.1:0-15456 GCA_002564305.1 Octomys mimax | reverse complement strand
GGTATTTTTAGGGAAGGCCCTCCAGGGTTTTCAGGGTCTCACTACTAGATCACATTCATAGTGATCCACTTGTTTACAGCCTCCCAAGGCTGGGATTTCAGGTGCCTGTGCCACCACGCCCAGTCTCAGTTGCCATCTGGGGGAGGGGGTGCGTGGGGCTGGCACAGCAGGCCCGGTGATAGTATTCAGTCTTAGTGCATAATGTCAACCATTTCTTCACCACCTAAATATTTATTAGGTGCCAACCTTGTGTAAAACATAAACATCTGTTGCTAGCATTTATTTCTAATTACATTTTTAATCACACCTATTTGATGATTACTTATTGGAGTAATACATGTACCTGTTTGATGTCTATTATGCAGGCTCAGGGTTAGAGACCTGGGAATCAAGGAAATAGGATCTATTCTCGGCATGTCCCTGACTTCTCTGTGACCTTGTCCAGTTATTTAATCTGGGCTTCCATTTCCCCTTCTGTAAATGGCAACTTCCAGGCTTCCCCTTTCCTCTAAATTACAGCTATGAAAGAGTTAAGTGAGGAAATCACTGTATATTACATTTTGTCCTTTTTATAAGCTTGAAATAGTTTCCCAGTAGTTACATACTGCTATTTCTCTTCTGCTTCTTATAATTTATAGAGCAATTTGACCATTAACTTTGAGAGTTAATGGTCAAATTAATGAACACTGGAGTTTATGAAAGTAGAATACTTACAAGAAAGACCTTATATTCAATATTCTGTGATACAGAATTGACTTAGCAATTATAATGTTAATAATTACCAAGTAGGATAAAAATTCAGGGCTAGAGTGTGACTCAATGGTAAAGCATTTGCCTAGCATGTGTGAGGCCCTGGGTTTCTTCTATGTCCAGCACCAGTGGAAAAAAATGATTTAAAAAATGTATCAGCCCTTCCATCAGTGGTTTCAACAGGTTATTTTCTTCAGTGCCAACCTGGACAAACTCTGTCGGCTTGAATCCATTAAAGGCTCTGTCCTCTGCCCGGTTGGCTCTAAAACTTTGCTTGCTTCATTTGGTTTTTTGCCAATAAACTCCTTCAGGATGTGAAAAACAGTGTTGGTTTCTTAACTCCTGAGATATTGAGGGGGATACAAGCAATCTTCATTATTTTCTTTGCTAAAATGGTTGGTTTTCTAATAAAATCCCACTAGATAAAAACTGACCCTCAAAGAGGTCTTTCTAAAACTCTAAAGTAGGTCAGATCTGAAATCTAAAATAACTCCATACTTGAGAAGTTAAATGGAAATTATATTCCCTGCCATACTGGATGCCAATTGGATGTCACATTTCTGAAGCACTCTTGGTTTTCCCCAGCAGTAGATCCCTACAGGGGTGCCCAAGAGGGGTCAGCACTTAGCACTAAGTGCATTTTGCTCTTTGCTTCTATTGAAGGAGGTTTGGCCCACAAAAGCTAGGCAAGGTGGAGGCCTCTAGGAACTCCAAGAGGGGCTTGGCTAATTGCATCTTGCTATTGTTTGCATCCACAAATTGGCAAGCAAAGCCCATAATCATTAGGGATGTGTGGGGCATAAATGATTTGGAGGAGCCAGAGCTTTGTGCATCAGCAGGGTATGTAAAATTAACAGCACAAAACCAAAACAGTTGTTAATGGTAGTTAATTAGAAATGTACTCAAGGAACCAAATTTAATTGACTGCCATCATAAATGACTGTTATTTTTATGCTATAATCATTTTATGTCCTGTATCTTGTTTTCTATTTACAAAATGAAAGTTCTAACCTCTACATTGAAAAAGTCAGCATTTCCTGAGAGTAAAATAGGTTACATGGCTAAGAGAAACAGTAACTTAAGATCTTTTCTTTGGGAAATGACTTATTTTAATACTTTAATATTTACCATAATATTCTTCATAAACATATTTATAATTTGTATCCGCTCAGTGTGTATATAGTTATGCAGGCTCAAGGCATGCACACTGTAGGGAATTTTAATTTGTACAAACCAGACCTTGAATGAAAGTAAGGAGTTTAGAGAAGACAACTTACCACTTTAGCAAGACTTGGAGTTTGAACAGAGCCAAATAAATGTGGCCATCTTATACAAGAGGCTTTCATCACGAGCCAAAAGTGAATGTTCACTTACTAATGAGAAACTTCTTGCATTCTGTTATATAATTACTGGACAAGGAAGTGCATGCTGCCCAATGTGAATGTTTGGACAACAACCCTTATTAATATTTCATACAAAGTCCTGAGAATAGAGCATGAGTTCATGTGCCAAATGCCTCTTTCCTACTTTCCTATGCTTTGTGAGATTTTCCTTTTTCCATTCTCCATAGTAATACAAGTGAATCTGATGAGTAATTGTTTCTAATGAATTAACTGTCTCCTATAATTGCTATCAAACATTTCATTGTGTGTTTTAAATTAAAGCAAAAGGCTGAGTCATAGGAAATTTATGTGGATGGCTTTTATAGAGATCTTGTCAGCAACATTCAATGTAGCTTCTCAGGATTAGGAATAGAGAGAAAACAGTGGCATAAAATTTGGGGAGAGTTCTTTAAAAGATTGATAAAACCTCTCCCATTTTGGGAGACCATGTTCAGATTTTTTACATTACTGAACTGAGAAATTAATATATTCTGACACAGTTTGTTAGGTAATAGTTAAGTAGGCCAGACCATTTTCTATAAAAACATGCACCTACGTTTTTATGACATGCAAGGTCTGGCCAAATAGCTCAGTGGATTAAAGCTCCTGCAAGCAGGCGTAGGGGCCAGGGTTCAATCCCCAAGCGTACCATGCAGGCCCTGCCCCCGGGGCATACTGAGATGGGGATTAAGACTGGGTGTGGTGGTGTGCATCTTTAATCCAAGCTCTTGGGAAGCTGTAAATAGGCAGATCACTAAGAGTCTGATCTAATAGTGAGACTCTGAACACACTGTAGACTCTTCCCTTAAAAAAAAATGTATATATATATATATATAATATAATATATATATTTTATAATATAAATATTATATATATAATATTTATATAAATAAAATATATTTATAATATATATATTTCCCTACAGGCCTGGGGAATAACTCAGTAGCTTAAGCACCTGTCTGGCAAGCACAAGGCCCAAGTTTGATCCCCCATACAAAAAAAAAAGTAACTACAGTTTATTAAAAAATGCATCTATATTTTTTACTTATCTGCCTTGTCTTAGTAGGTTGTTTCTTGAAATGGAATCTAGTCTATGGTTTTAATGTAAACTCAGTGCATTTTAAATGAAAAAGATCCTGGAAGATCAGGAATATAGAAAATGTATAAAGGATTTAGACTACGGCCCAGGCAGTGTGCTTTACAATGAGCTTCTCGCCATTACTCCTTGTTTCCTTACGCTTTCTCTAGAAGTGCTGTAGGACATGCTGCCATTATCAGTGCAATAGTCTAATGAGTCATAATAGATAAAATGGGTTTCATCAATACATCCTTTCTGGTGCTAAAAACTGTGTTTGTCCCTGTATTAGTCTGCTCTCCCACTGCTAAGACCAAATACCTGACACTGATGACTTAAAGGAGGGGAGAGTGATTTTGGCTCATGGGTTCAGAGGGTTCAGTCCATGGCCAGCTGGCTCAAGGCAGGAGAACTGTAGTGTAAGGGCCTGGTGGAGCAAAGCTGTGCACTTGGTAGCACAGGGGAAGAGACCAGAGAGGGAAGGGCCAACAGTGAACTGTAGTCCTCATGGTCAAACTCTCATGGCCCACCAGATACACTCTGACAAGTGCTTTATGAATATCTTTTAATCCAGCTGACAACTACCACAATTCCTTTGTATACTTTATCTCTGAGCCTTCAGCAGTTGTATATAATAGACATTGATTTCCCACTTTTCCATAAGGAAACTAAAGCTCAGAGTGGTATTTCTCAGGTATTTTCAGATTATGGAATAAAAAGAGAAGAACAACGTAGGTGGCATTGCAGAAGGTAATTCTGTTGGTGTCTGCCATGACTGCTTAGAGTGGATCCCTCTAGATTGCCCTTGGAAGGGGCAGATGTCCTCCTGGGAATGTGTTTAGGGGAGTATTGGATTACCCTATTAATTTTGCTCTTCTCAGCAGTAAATGGACCACATTTGTGGAGCTGAGTAGAGCCAAGGCTGGGAGAAGAAAGGAGAAACAGGCAACAATTCAGGAAATTTAGTTCAAATTTCACAGTATCTTTGGGAGCGAGTGATGATCTGCAGCTGGTGGTTGATGTTAAGTTCTGTGGGTTAGAGGAAGGCCTTGGAGCATGTGGGCCTGGGCCCTGCAGATATAGGTAGATCCTGGAAATTCACATGACGGGGGGACAATAAAGGGACAGGGTGATATAGGATTCAGTATGGATTGAGATACGAGAGAGGACATGCCAGAAGACTAAATTATGTGAATCATCAGATTTGGGATTAAAAAAATAAATAAAAACACCATTGGAAAGACAAATGTAGACATAAAATGAAATTTTTAGAGTAGAGTTGGTCACCCACCTCAGCCCATCATTCTTGGCTGTTCTTCCATCTACTGACCAGAAGCCTATCCTGTGGCTTCTTCAGACAGAAGGCCTTTTACGGCCTCTCTACTATGGTAGCAGTCTACAGGCTCTTCTTCACTGTGCATCAGGGACATCACACCCCCAGAACTCTGCCTTATATGTCCAAAAATTAAGGCTTTGGAGTTCCACTTGGTATTAAGAAAACAACATTAAAATATAAGACTGCGCATGAGACCATGTTCAGTATGCCTTATCATCATCATTAAGAATTGTGTAAGGTGATCACGGATTTCTACCTTCCTGACAAATCCAAAAACGAAAGTGGTATTCAAAGACCCTTTAAAGCTAAACAGAAGATCATGACTGGTGGAAGACAAAGAGCTTAGAATTTTTTTATATAGACAAAAGTTACTAAGCATTTACTATTAGGCTGTTAGGGACTTCGTATTTTCTTTACACACCACATGAAATCTCATTTAATTATATGTACAAAATAAAACCTTCTTTGAAACAGACTATAATAGTCACCATTTTTCAGATCAGGCCCAGGGAATTCAAAGTCCTGGTTAAAATGCAAGCTCTGGTTGACATATCAGACTATAGGTGGGTGGCCTACCCATCATCAACCAGATGATTGAAAGCTCTTCATCCCATGAGCATGTATTCAGTGACAGTTGCCTAGATATTAAAATGAGTAACTATTAGTCTAACACTGATGAGGCAACAAGCAGGTATATTTAAATTTGTGCTGTTTAGTTTTTGTTTCATTTTGTTTTGTTTTTTGGTACAGTGTCACACTTTGTAGTGCAGGCTGGCCTCAAACTCATGGCTATTCTCCTGCCCTCTCCCCAATGCTGGGATTATAGGTGTGCTCCACCATACCCAGCAGCATGTGTGTTTTGAGAAGCCTGTGCTGTTTGGTGTCATGATGCCTGCCTGTAATCCTAGAACTTGAGAGTCTGAAGTAGAATTGAAATTTCAAATCCTACCTGGGCAGCTTAGCAAGACCTTGTCTCAAAATTGAAAATATGAAGAGCGAGGGTGGTAGATTGCCCTTATGTACAATAATTGCTACAGAATGAAAAAAAGGAAACCTGTGTTAAGATAACAAGAAGCAATTTTAGAAGATATTAGGGTACAAAATGGGAATATACTCTACAGCTTACAGATGTGGTCTTTGGTGCCTGAGTCCCCTACCACCAACTCCTTTCTACAAGCTGTGGGATTCTTGGTAAAAGAAACCATTTCTCTGAATCTATTTCCTCACCTATCCAGCACTGATATTGAGGACATCACTGATATTGAGGTTTTAGGGGTGGAATTGAATAAGATAAAATATGTGAAGTCATTAACTCTGGCTGGCACATTGCAAGTACTCAGTTTGTTTGCGCTGCGAAGCCCCTTTCCTCTGAAGCAGCGTAATGTCCATCCTATGAATACTAACAGCCAGCAATCTGACATGTGACCTGGGAGGTTAGCTTACTGTTCTCCCAGGGAACATATTTGCATCTTTGGGCAGACCTTTAGATTATTGTGACATTTGCTGGTCCAAATGGGACCAGAAATGTTAGGCATTTCATATTATCCAGGAAATTAAAAGACTTATAGCAGCCTGGGTCTCCTCTTCATTGGCTGTTGAATGCTTACTGACTGAAATCTTGTTCAGGCATAGCAGCATGTGACTCCTGTCAGTTTGTTTGCCTTTGCCCAACTGTATTCTGGTGTTTTTTCCCACAAATTTGACTTGTTTCTTCAATAAGCACAGCCATTCCTTAATAAGAGAGAGTGAATCATGCACTTCTTTTAGGAGGCATGATTTTATATCTTAAATGGAATATCAGTAAGAAAATTATTTTTGAGTAAAATGGTGTTAATAATTATGAACCAATGTTTTTCCCCAGCCTTTGCAAAATGAGAAGATGACTGCCTGGCAGTTTTCTATTTCCCATCAGATCAGGAGACACGTCACATGTCCATATCATTGCCTAGGTTGAAATTTATCCAAGATTACCAGTTTGTCAGGTACTGATATGCTAAGCAGAGAGTTTATCTGGGTCCCCATCGGATCCCTTGTCTTCATTAACATTTGTCACTATGAATGGAGGGCATGGATGGTGGTGACATAGTGATTAATTTAGGAGGCATGTGAGGTCATGTGGTGGTCACTAATACCCCTTTTTTCAGCACATTTGAGGTAACTGATGGATGGCAGGTTTGGTACCTGACATAAGGTTGGGCCCTTATGTCAGGATTCACTCTCCTGAATAGGCAGTGAACTGAGCCACAGACATGTCTTGCTTATCTACTGTTTGCCAGGTGGCTGGACTAGGCGCTAGGGCAACAGTGATGAGAGATGTAAAGAGCTCTCCAGGTAGAGAGATAATCAAATGACAACATGACCAATCCAGTCACTGTGTGCCAGGCACTGTACTAAGTATGTTATCCAAATTAACTCATTTGGTACTGCTCTAATATTTGCTCATGCCCAAGGGTTCTTCTTTAAATTCTTTGAATTTTTACCTTCAGTTTGCTTTTTAGCTCCCATAAAGAAACTAATAAGGGCCTGGGGAGATGGCTCAGTAGAATAAGCACTTGCCTGACAAGTGCAACGTCCTGAGTTCAAACCCCAATATCGAAAGAAAGAAAAGAAAAGAAAAAGAAACTAATAAGAAATGGTACCATGTTCTTTTTCCCCCATTGGCATTAGCAAAGCTAAAAATATATACATTCTCAAAGAGTTTGATGTGATTTACAAAAAGTATAATAATCAATTGAGCAACTTTGGACAAAGATAAGATATAGGCCATCATTATGGCCCTCTTTGGTGAAAGAAAAAGAAGAAAAGGAAAGATTAAGGGGTCTATAAGATAAAAAAAAATAAGCCAAGAAAACTACAATCATTCAGTAGACTGAGATCTAAGAGAAATGACTTCTCTTCTAGTCTCTAGGATATAGGATAAGATCCTCGGACATGTTTCTACCGCACTGAGTGTCACAGGACTGATAAGTCTAATACCCTCTGTGCAGGCCATTGGCAGGACACCAGCGCAGAATTTACTAAGTGATTTTGTGGGCTGTGATCCAAGAACAAATTTTCAGAATGATTCAAGAGATCAAAACACAGTGCAAGTCCTTTGAGCAATTTTTTGTGCCTGAAGGCATGACTGAGCTTTTGCTACCAGGGTTATGGAATTAGAAAGTTACAGAAACCATTATTTGAACTCAGGTCTGGTGACTCTAAGATCTTCTCCTTATGCCAACCTGATCCCAATTCTGAATGCTGGGATATCTCAGTATTGCCTAGTATCTAGTAAGTAAGCCTCTGTCTTCCTTCTTACAAAAACAGAATATGATAGCTTGAAATATTCGTCACTGAGTGACTGGAGCTAATATCTTCAGCCTCCTTCCTGAGTGTGGTGAAGGGTACTACTGGTAGCTGCTTTTGGCATTTCTCTTTGAGGCTCCTGTCTGGGTGTAACCACATAAGCACCCACCCATTCTGTTAGCCTTTCCCTCACCCAGGAGTGAGGCTGAGGGTCCTGGTCCTGGCCCTGGATGAAGTTCTGTAAAGGATATGGGGAAGGCTGAAGAGGGTGTTGTTAGAGCCCATACTCAAAGTAGAAGAGAGGAGGGAAGCAGAGGCTGAAGGCAGGCCTTGTTCTGAGTGTGAGTGGATGACGGCCCTGCAGAGCAGGAAGCGGTACACGCCAAGGTGCTCATGGAAAACGTGTTATCTAAACAGAGGTGGCCCGGGACTCTGGATCCCCTCCACCATTGTCCAAGGACCTGACCTATGATGCCTATGATCCCAAAACTCTTTATTCCCTTCCCCCCCAGACAAGAAGTAATTTTCAGCATGGGCTCCAAGGCGTCACAAGGTCTCTTACTACATGAGGAAGTCACTTCTCCAGAGTCCCCTCCACCTGACCCTGTGACCACCCTGAAGGCCCAGGCTTTTTTCCTGTAGCAAAAGGAGCAGGAACCATCCTGTCCAATCACTCCTACTCTACACCCTCTGCTGCCAGCATCCTCTCCCCTTCATTGTCTTATTTGTTTTACGAGAATGTGAGAAGAGGGGAAAAGATAGTGTTTGCAGATTCTATTCATCTGATGGCTCAGATAGGCTCTCACAGTGTTTTGACACGTCGCCCACAGTAGCTGAGGAATGTTTACGTCAGGCCCTTCTGCAGGATGGGGCACTAGGATGGGGAGCTAGCCTTGGTCATGCCCTCTGGCTGGGTTCCAGGTGAGTCTTTTCTATTTTTTTTTAAAAGACATCTTACAGCTTCAATTTGCTCTTTATTATGACTCTACCCTTTTGTTTGCTAACTTGACATGGTTCAGTATTCCTTACCAATTCCAATCATGGTTAACATGGACATTCAAACTCCCATTAGCACATAGATGGGTTTCATATTTCATCACTCCAAAAAGAACAAAAGAGATTATCCCTTCTTAGGATATTGTAGAACTTCCTAGCTCTTTTTTCCTAAGTAAGTGTCCTTTAAGTACACACTTAACATATACACCAATTCCTAGGCAACGGCTCATGCTCAGGTAGACATCAGTCAGATGTTGGGGTACTTGGCATTGCCCCTCAGTTCCTACCCCTACTGTTGAAGCATTCTGTAGAAAGTTGTAGTTTGTAATAAAGTGGGTAACCTTCATCTCAGAACATGCTCAGGGATCATGGAGACAAAATTTAGATACCAGGAAAAGAAAAAGATTGATGTTTTTAAAAGTTTTTTAAATGATACAATTTGTCAGCCAAAAGAAGGGGAAAAGTTCTTATAATTCTAGCATTGGAACATTTTTATGACCTGAACCAACCAAAACATACGTTGAAAATAGTTTTCCTCTACAACTTTCCCCTACAGTTTTTCACCAAAGGATATCTTATTCCTCTTGAAAATGAACATTTCTCTTGGTGTGTGATGGTATAGCAGACTGAGTTCCAAGCACTCCCAGCCTTTTTCTCTGAAACAAGGACTCCACCCTGGAAGTATGACAGCAAAGATCTGGGAGATAACTTGAGAACGAAGTTGTGTGGGTGATGGACTGGGCTCTGATGTGGTGGAAAGAGTTGGGCAGTTGGGGGTCTACTCCCAGCTCCGTGAACCCGAGCAAGGCATCTGATGTCTGTGGGTCTCACCTTCCTAATTAGTAAAAGGGTTTGTGAAATCGGAAGGATGAGACCGGCTTCCCTGGGGGACTCTGAAAACCAGCTGAGGCACCGTGAATGTGTGAAGCCCAGGCAGGACACAGTAGCAGCTCAATAACAAGCAGCTTCCCTCCAGCCAGCCAAGAGTAAGCCAGAGCAGAGCAGAAAGAAGGGCCAGCTTCCATATCATTTATCACAGGGTGAGAGGAGATCCTTAAACCAAAACAAAGATTTATTTATCTTAAGGCTCAGGCTGCAGAATAGACCTTCTAGGATTGGTGTGTTTATTAAACAGGCAGGAGATCAGTTATTCAATGAGAATTAATTTTATACTAAGTAACAAGAAGAGTCTTACATACCATGACAGGCACTAAACAGATGGCAGTTTCTAGAAAGGCTAAATGAAGAGCTGAGCCACCCTGCCCAGTTCTTCAGAGAATAATGCTGACATCTTCACCCATTTCTGAAATTGTCGCCCGATTCTGCCATTTTCTTACCTGAGTCACTGCAAATAAAACACAGGCATCACCAGTGGCGAAAGTTCACTCACTCTCCCTACTGATCCTACCAGGTCCAATAATTCATCCTTTAGAGAAAGTAAGTATGGATCTGTGTTGCAGGCAGGGTGAGAGGAGAGGGCAGAAGCAATGAAGATGACTGTAAAATCAGAACTCTTAAATGCCAGTCCCAAAGAAAAGCCCGAGCGAATGTAACAGGCCACCTCGGGTGCACAGCATGCACTGTGCTAGAGAGTGTGGAGCTGAGCAGGGCGGCAGCATGAGCTGTGACACAGAGAACAGCTGCAGGGCATGTGCTGTCTTGGTTGTGTGAACTGAGAGCTGTTTACCAAATTTGGGAGCAAGACAGCTAATCACTTTATGAGTCTTAAACAAGACATTAAATCCTCAGTGCAGCACTGGTGTTGGTACAGGGAGTGTCTGAGAAGCCTTTCTAGACCTAGAGAACCATTATATGTTCTTGGTAAACAATGGTAACAGGGGCCGGGGAGATGGCTCAGTGGAATAAGTGCTTCCCCGGCAAGCACAAGGGCCTGAGTTCAATCCACGGTTCCTCAAAAAAAAACAATGGTAGCAAATGGACATTCGTGTTATATGTGACCTAAGGGTTAACAGAGGGCACAATTCTGCAGTGAACAGAACAGAGGAAAACTTCGGGCAGCCATCGTCGGCAGCCAGGACTATAGATCAGTCTTGTCTTGACTTGGCTTTGGCTTTTTCTGAGGAACCAGACTGCCTTCATCTGTTTTTGGTAGCGGCAGAGCCAAATAACTTCAGAATATAGAAATAACAGGGCAGATCCTTCTCCACTAGGGGAGAGCCATCCTGAAGCATGTAGGCAGGTCTAAGGGTCATTTACATAGACCTTTCCCATTAGATGCCAACACAATCAGTAATGTGGCCCAGATGGGAGACCTCGTCAGATGGCTCTCAGCTGGAGTCAAACAGATTGACGCATCACATGTCAGGTTCCAGCTCTGTGTGCTGAATGCAACTGATTTCTTTTATTTTTATCAATCTTTGGACCTAAACTAAGTTCTTTCAACTTAGAGCAATTGACAGAGATGACATAGGGTACACTCTTCCCCCACAGTTTTTTTCCTTTCACTGGTTATAAATACCTCCACGCTATTGTGCTCAGCATGCTGTATGCAAATGGGGGCAGGAGTCCTACGCTCATTAGGAAAGGGATGGAGGCTTGGAGCATGGAGAGGACAGTACTGAGCCGAAGCTGATAACAGTGGCCTTGTCCAGAATAGTGCATGGGAGCTTTCTTATCTCGCTTTGGCAGGAGGTGCTGTGGACTTCCTGTGCGAAATCAGGAGTGAAGGCTGCTTTCCTCTTGTTGTTCAGCTTCCTCCCCCTCAAGACGGTTCCCAGCACAGTGATTATCTTTGTATCTTCAAACATGGCACAATCTACTTCCTTAAAGGCTTGATGTATTCTTGAGGCTTAGGCAAATTCCCCTCCCCCTAAATCTCTTTTCAAGTGCTGTTAAAGAGTCAGGCTCCTAAATGACGTTCTATTTTTATGGTTCCAATCACAAAGAGAAAAATAATAGCCCCTAAATTAGAAAAGAGTCACAAAATCTGTCCTTTCACTTGGAAGACCTGGCAGTAAGCTGGGCCTATGGTTTCTATACCAGGGCGATGTAGTTTGTAACTGCCCTTGGAGTCACAGGTGGAGGGAATGTTGCGGGGAGGGTGCAGGTGTCAGAGGTCAGCAGCCTCGAGTGAACTCAGACAGCAGACTGTATTTCCCTTACTCTGACATATTTCTTTGTACTTCCTGCAGGCCAAGTACTGTATATGAAATTCTGATCTTTGACTAAGACTCCTCTTATTTTCTTCATTGCTTTGGGGGAAAACAATGAAAACCTAAAGCCTTCCTCTTTCAGGTGCCAGAGAATCTAAGCCCTCTAATGTCATGATCTCAAATGCAAGTGCAACATCTAACTAAAATACAAAAAAATACATGCGAAAGGTGGGAAGTCAAACAGTAGCTCAATGTATGGATGTTACAGTCTAGCAAATAGAGAATGTTCTTAATGAAAAGTAGGACAAAGTGACTTATATAATGATTTTAAAACTTTTAAAGTGTTTCCAATAGAAGAGAAAGTATATAGTTTCTGCTTGGTTCAGTTATCTCTACTAATCAATGAGACTTAAAAATGTTCGCTTACCTTGCCTGATGATTACCCAGGACAGCTAGTAGAAATCCCAGAAATTCCTTAAGGAATGGTCAGCCTGTAATCTAATTGCAAAAACAGGCATCTTATAATATTTGAAGAAATCTGAAATGTGGGATAGGATTGATTACTATTTCTGTTAGGTATAAAAGTAGCATTATAATTATATTAGAAAAGATGCAGTTTTAGAAATGCCCACTTAGGTATATAGCTAATATAATGTGAGTCTGGCATTTGCTTTAAAGATAATTCACAAATGAAAAAAATAAAAATAAAAATAGGGGATAGCAAAGAAAGCATAGAAGATCTTGATTATTGAAATCTGGCTGGGGGTGTAGCTCAGTGACAGAGCACTTGCCTATGTACAAGGCCCTCGGTTCTATCCCCAGCACATGTGAGCACACACGCGCACACACACACACACACACACACACACAAATCTGGAGATAAGTATTTGGTGGTTTATCACACTGTGTTCTCTACTTATCAGTATGTTGGAAAATAATAAACAATGAAAACTTTCTAGAAATAGAACGTATCAGGTACCTCGTGCTTGCCTGTATGTTTACAAATGTTTGTGGAGTGTAGATTACACTAGGACCCTGCTTAGCGAGGGAGGCTAAGTGAATAAATGAAGACAGCCTCTTGGTGCAGAGGCTTCAGAAGTAGTGGAAAAGCTGACTTGTGCTGTGTTGGATGGAGTCATAGGACATCATGGGGACAGAGGGGAGTGTAACCAACAGCCTGGACATGATGTTGAGAACCATTTTCAGCCCAAACAACAAGGAAGATTATTAACGAAACTTTTTTCTGGCCCTCACAATCCCTTTATCTTCCACTTTACAAATAATCTTTACATAAATGATTTATCTTCACATAAATCCTTACTGTTTTTACCTACTTACTATCCACCACTCATTATTCTGGAAACAAAATTCTTCCTGGCATGAAAAATTTCCAGAGTCGGCCCAAGACATGCATTCAAGATTAACAAGCTTTCTAATCACCAAAAGTTCTAGTCCAGAAGGTAAGAATGCAAAATGATGAAATGCTTAAAAGGAGACTTTGCAAAACTTGTAGATAAACAACATCAACACCCTCTTTTATGATTAAACACTTGAAGCCTAACAATGTCAAGAGCTTGCCATGATACCCACAAAACTTGAAAGAAATAGACAGAATTTAATAACTACCCCCAAAATGCTTGTTTCCAGATGCATTTAATTAGCCTTGAAAAATTAACGGTACTACTGAATATTCCAAGTAAAAGCCAGCTTTTCATGCATGTGAGATGCTGTTAATTCCTCAGCATTTCTGTTCATTAACATAACTTCATTTCTCCCCTGTGTGTGTATGTTACTACCTCTAGGAACTAATTAAAGTGTAGGTATTAAATTTCCTAATCTATGCATTTTTCTTTAATATTTAGAACAGGATCAATGTATGGCAGCACACTGTTGGGTGTTGCTCCTATCAAGCAAATATATTGGGTATTTTTAAGTTCTGAGGATAAACATAGGAAAGAAAATCAAAGGAAAAGAAGATTTACATAAAATTTGTATCTTTGCTATCTGAGAACTCACCCAGTGGTTTTCATTTCACCTGTTACCCCGACTGCTCCAGGTTGCAGAACAGCATTGTAATGACTTATTTTTTCAATAGGTTTGACTTTTGCTCCAGTCACGAAGAGTCCTATCTCTTGGATGCTAACAGCAACATAGGCAACAGAATTGAGAGCATCACACAGCGCATAGTAACAACAGAAGGAAAGAATAAGGTATTGTTTGTTAATATGGGCATTGGGGTATTCTAAAAATATATACTCATCTCCCAGTCCTAGGTTTCTTGGAATAAGAAATAATTCAAATGCTCAAATAAAATTCAAGGAAAAGCAAGACAATATTTGAGATATATCATGGAGACATACATCAAGATGCTATATTCTGCAACTGAACCTCAGTTCTGAATGGAGTAGATAGATCTGAACCCTTGACTCTCAGATCGCTCCATCAGTGGTTCTCAATCTTGCCTTCATACTAGATCCATCCAGTTAGCATTATATCCAAATCTCCAAACTGAACCCCTGGGCCCTTGACAGCCTCCCATGCGATCTCAGCCTATAACTAGGTCTGAGAATCACCTGCACGCATAAGTGGGAGCATAGCAAGCAAAAGCTAGTGCAAGTCTTTAGGCTAAAATTGAATGTTTCGGTTATCAGTAGTTCTCATGTTTTTACATCTTTGCCAAGGCAGAGCCTAAACTGGGTTATGCAAACACACAGTCTATCAGGCTGTCTCAGCCTAGTCCAGTCTAGCAGGCATTTGTTTGTCCTGTCACTCTTGCTCCATTCATTTTCTACTCCCCTAGCCCTTTCTGAGCTCAGTGATTGATGATGCCCAGCAAACCAAGCGAGTCTCACAAGACTGAAAATCTACTGACTGTTAAAAAGTTGCTATTATCAGGCATAGGAATAGTAATACTTCAAAAAATAAATCAATCTCTTGGGCCAGGGATATAGCTCAGTGGCATAGCGCCTGCCTGGCAAGTGCAAGGTCCCGAGTCCAATTTTTGATATTAAAAAAAAAAAAAACAGTCTCATGCTAAAATGTCTTTACACATGCATATCTTGATTTGGAGAAGGGATTGTTAATATAGACGCCACTATCTGCTCAAGTGTGATTGTACAGACTACCTATTAACAGCTATATTCTTTGCACTTGGAGAAAAAAAGGTAGGTAGCATCATTCTCTATGTAGGATTTAACAGTATTTTTCAGTATGTAATTCCTTCTGACATATGCTAATGTTATCACCATTCTTTGCCAACCCAGGGTGGTTTTCTCTATTTTGAAGATAAGAAAAATGGGGTTGATAAGATGATTAACCCAAAACCACACAGTTTAAAAGTGTAAATGAGAAGCAAAGCAAAGCTTTGCAATTCAATACCAAGGTCTGTCACAGTTAACTTAAAACCAACGCAAAAATTAAAATGGTAGTGCTAACATAACATCAAGAATCACTTATCGGCCAGGGAGATGGCTCAGTGGAATAAGTGCTTCCCTGGCAAGCGCAAGGGCCTGAGTTCAA
>NDGM011176757.1:16028-27625 GCA_002564305.1 Octomys mimax | reverse complement strand
TCCCTGTGCTTTGCTAAGCTTGTTTTAAGTAGATGCTTTAGACCACTGAGCCATCTCACCAGCCCAACGTGCTTACTTTTGTAGCCCCCAGGCTGGTCTGAAACATGCAGTGATCCTCCTGTCTCAACCTCCCAAGTGCTGGTGGATTTCTTCTTTTTTGTTTTTTCAGTAAATCAAAGGGAAAATTTTAATATAAAAGTAATTGAATATTACATTAGTTGTTATATTTTATTATGAATTTAAAGATTTGAAAGAAAACATAAGAAAGGCTAAAGTACAAAAGAACATACTATACTTCCAAAAGGAAATAACTTTCACGATAACCTCGTCTTTAGTGGGCTGCCTGCCACTGGTGCTACTCTCCCAGCCTGTGCTGCAGTGGTCTCCACAGTCCTGTGCGCTGCTCAGCACCTTCAAGGAGCTGCAGACATTTTAGGGCTTTTCCTGTGCCTCCCAGCACGATTGTTGTCTGCGTTATGTCATGCGCGCCGCAGGAAATGAGTCTCAGCCTTCTGCACTGGCTCTGGCTTCGCCCTTCTGCCAGGCGCCCACTCTGCACACTTGAGGTTCTAGCAGCAAGGCTGCGCCCTTGCCCAGCTGATGCGCCTGTGAGCGCCTTGACCATCCTCTTAGGCCTGGGCTTCATGCCTGCATCGCAGAGTACTGACACGCCCCGTTACACACATGGCGTGGGCTTTTTCTGTGTCTTTATATCTTACCATGCGAAATCAGTTGTAAGCTTGCACTTTTGGAAGGAGCTTGCAGTTTTTATTTTGTCATGTGGTCACTTCAGTTTGAGTTACGCTTTGGGGTGCTTAAGCCTGTGAAGTAGTGGGAAACAGAGTAACGGTGTACGTTAGCTCTCAAAAACCTTTCAGGTGTGGCCTGAGGTAACTGATCCCGAGAAGTTTGTGTATGAAGACGTGGCTATCGCTACGTACCTGCTGGTAAGAACGTATGTAATGTTCACACGTATGTGGGGTGCATGAAGGTTGCTGCTGGTGGGGGCCACTCATAGTGGAGGACATTCCCCAACCCTTGTGTGCCTGTGACCGTCCACTTGCCCAAGTTGGCTAGGGTGTGCTGGTTTCACTTTGCCACGTGTCCACGTGTCCGTGCAACTCAGATTTGAGTTGTGCGGCTGCTCTGTAAGGATGCAGGCTGGACTGTGCTTCACAGCGCCCTGGGGGAGCAGAGGATGTGTGCCTCAGTCTCTGTCCCAGGCCCGCCCTCGCTGTGGCCTTGAGCTCAGTGCCATCGACTGTCTTGTGTGCCAGATGTTTGGACTACATAATTTCTGGTTTCCCTTCAATTGGAATTTTTCTCAGATGGTTTAGAAATTGCATCTTTGCTTGAAGGATACAGAGAAAGCATGAAGAAGTTATCCTGTCCATAAAGCCATGTCCCCAGATTGCCACTTGAGTGTGGCCTCTTTTTCTCTTTTGTTGGGGTTGGAGTAGGGTGGAGTGGGGTATGGGGAGAAGGGGTGGGGCGGGGCGGTGCTCGGAATGGCTGGGCATGTGTTTTAATACTCAGCTGCACCCGGCCCTGAACGTGGACTCTGAGGAACAGAGTACCTTCAGCACGCTGGTGGCTGGGCCCAGCGTCCCCTCAGTGGAGACCAGCTCTGCCTGAGTCACCTGCTGGAGGCCCAAGGCCTCCACTGGAGTGCCGTTTGTCGGCCCAGTGGGGCCCGTGTCTGGATCTCCCCAGAGCAGGGTGAGTTAGCAGCTGGTTCTGCTGTGCCTTTGCCTTGCCTCAGATCCTGTGGGAAGAGGAGCGAGCCGAGAGGGGCGTGAGCGCCAGGCAGTCCTTTGTGGACTTGGGGTGCGGGAATGGCCTCCTGGTCCACATCCTGTGCAGTGAAGGGGTGAGTGGCTTCTGAGGTCTTTTCGGAGGGTCGGGACTCAGAGCTGGCCAGGCAGCGGGGACAGCATGCGCCGCCGTGGGCTTTGTGATCACGTGGGTGGTGTGGTGATCTGGGGCGAGGGCACGGCTGGAGACCCCTCCTTCCTCTGTGGAGAGATGTAGGCAGGGCAGCTGTGCCCAGAAACTGATCCAGACCAGGAGTGGGGAGCTGCCTCGGGTTCTCATGGGGTCCCTGGGCATGGCCTGGACCAAGGCTACCGTGGTCCCTTGGAGACTCGAAGTAGCTGCCGGCAGGATTCAGGTTCTTTCCTGCCTTGCCGGGCCTGAGTGTTGAGGCAGAGCTGCCACTGCCCATGTGGGGTCTTCCGCGGCCCCTGCTGGCCTCAGAGTTTTCCTCACTCCTGCGGCCCCGTAATAATTTTGAATGCATTGCGTCTCAGTCTCTAGGCTAAGATCAAGTGTGGGATTTAACGTGTACTCTCATGAACTACTGTTTCAGCATCCAGGCAGAGGGATTGATGTCCGAAGGAGGAGAATCTGGGACATGTATGGACCCCACACTCAGCTGGAGGTACTGGCGTTGCCCGAGTGTGCACCGGTGGGAGTGCCTGTGTCTGTAGTCCTGTGACTCGGGTGCACATCACCCCAGTGTGAGTCCCTGAAGTTAGGGAAACCGAGGTGTCCCACTGCCGTTGCTCACCCCGGCCTCCTGCCCCTGAGCCTGGGGTGCACATTCGTGCCCTGTGCAGGTTGCTGGGTGCTGCTGGCGCAGAGCCTCTGGCCTGTGTTCCGCGCAAGCTCTCCCAGGCAGCTTCGCAGACATTCAGCCTGTGGGACCCTGCAGGGAGCGGTGGGTGCGGCCGCTGACCCTCGGGGCGCCTTCGCAGGAGGGCAGCGCTGGCTTGCTGTTTCTGGTGGGGTGAGTGGTGGCTGCTCTTCTGCTCCTTCCTGCGTGCACACCACTCACTGGTGTGAAGTAGAAAGAAGCACTGAGACTTTATCGCTTCTGTTGCCTCGCGTTTTATTTTTTGTTACTGTTTTTGGAGACAACTTCTTGCTTTGTAGTTCAGACTGGCCTTGAACTCACGTGGAGCCCAGGCTGGCCTCGGCCTCACAGTGGCCCTCCTGCCCCAGCCTCCCGAGCGCTGGGATTACAGGCGTGCCCTACTCCTGGCTGCCTTACTTTTTAAAGCTGAGAATAATATTGCAAAAGAAGAAAAGGATCAGAGCAAGGGAAGCTTCTGGCGTCTGTTTGCTTTATTCATTCTTTGTGCTTTGCTGTTTTGTGATTTGTAACTCCTTCTGCATTCCCGCATCACAGTGAATTCACCCTGAATTCAGATTTGAAGGAGGTGGTAGACTGACTGGCAGGGTGCGCCGGGTGGCCCTGCAGAGATCTGCGTGGCGTATAGATTCTTATGCACATGGCAGGGTTGGGTTGTGAATTGGAGTGTGAGATCAGTGACCAAAGCAGAAGGAACGGTGTCATTGCTGTCAGGTCCTGTGTCCCAGCTCTACACTCCTTGGGTCAGAGCTCAGACAGTGAGCAGGTACCCCTGCCTAGCTCACGAGGCAAGGAGTGGGGTGGGCCGCAGCTCTTCTCTGGCCAGTGGAAGCCCTGCCAGAGCACAGAGTTCAGGCAGGCCACTGGGGAGCTCTGCTTCCAATCGTGAGTGTGTCATTCTCCCTGGTCTCAGCACCAGCGTAGCCTCCTGGAATGTCATGGGCCCCCACGATACCTCACTGGAAGGTGGTTTAGTCAGCAAGTATCCCGTGTTGGGTTTCCCAGTAAAGCATTTCCTCCCCTGCGGTGAGGGTTTCCAAATGTAGGCAGCCTAGAAATGTGGAAGTCAGCATGCAACTTAATCTCTCTTCCTTGAAAACCCTCATGTGATTGTGAGCGCAAGCGTCACGAAGCTGCCTGTTCTGGCAGCAGCTTGTGGCGGCTGCAGATGGCTTAGCCTGCAGAGCTGTGCATGAAGTAGGAACAGTGACAGGCGTGGGTCAGGTGAGGCAGGTGGCCGTGGGCCCGGGTGGCGGTGGTGTGCCTGGCACTTGTGGGAGTGGGAGTTGTGTCTTGAGTAACTGAAGCAACAGAAAGACAAACGGGCACACTTCGACCTAGAATGAATGAGAATCATGGTTTATTTTCTCAGCTGTAGATTATATACTTCGAACAGCATTATGTTCTGTTTTTTAACATCTACCTAACTAGATCGTGTGGTTTGTTTAAGACCTGTACTGACTGTAGTTCTTATTTGCCTCATGGTGTCTGTAGAAGGCTGTGGTGGTGAGCAAATGGGCCTCGCTCCTCCCTCCTTCCCTTGGGGACCAGTGTGGCTGGGTGTGGCCTCTCCTCCTGCACTGTGCTCTGGGCAGCCCCGGAAGGGCTTTGGAGGGCAGAGTGCAGAGACGCCTGATCAGCGCACTTGTCACAGTCTGGGGTGTATGAAGATAGCAGCTTTGTGAGATTTGTCCCTTCTTATCGGAGTCGACTGCCTGCGTTTCCCCTCCCTGCAGCCAGCTTCATCCGGGAGATGGCAGGGCTCCAGGCAGCTCCAAGCCAGACTTGCCCGTGTTGTCACCTTCAGACTGGAGCCACTTGTCCCTTCTGTATTCCACTGGGTGACAGGTCATGCTTCCCATCTCTCCTGAAGGTCCTTTGTGTGCTCACGTAAAAAGCACAAGTCTGATCATCAAAGGAGACGAGCACTTAAAGGGCCTTGAGCTTCTCCAGGAGTGGCTCTACACCGTGGCCAGTGGCTTGTGTGACCACTCTTGGTGACCCAGGGGTGAAGCAGGTCCAGGGCGGTGGTGCCACAGATGGGCCTGCCCTGAGGCTCATGAAGTCGTCTTGCTTTGTGCTGCTCTCTAAGGAAGTCGCCATCACCCCAAGCGACCAGACCCTCTTCCCTGATGCAGACTGGCTGCTGGGTAACCATTCAGATGAGCTCACGCCCTGGGTCCCTGTCATCGCAGCCAGGTGAGGAGGAGAGGAGACGCCTGGGAAGTGGGGGGTCTTGGCTTTACCCGGGCTGTCCAGCGTGGGGCCACCCTGGAGGTGGGGCGAGTTCAGTGTGCTTCATTGGATGCATGGGTTAAGTTTAAAGGAAATGTCACTTGTTTTATTTTTAAAATATGGTCGGCCCTTGCTGTGGCCACCTGAGTTTCTGTTTCATAACTAGATTTCAGGCTACTTCATAAAACACAAACCACAGCTTACAAGAACAGCTGGTGGGAGTTTACCTTTTGTAAGTAAGCAGGTTTCTGTTACTGAGAGGCCACACCACGCTGCATCACTCTTGCGGTTCGGCTGGGAAAGCCGAGATGCATTTGCCATACAATGAACGGAGCAGACGTGCTTACATTGCCCAGCACCCTTGCCACACAGCCTCATGCTGCCCCAGCAGCCCGCTCACACCTGTGTGTGCGCTGGTCCTCTCCCAGGTCTTCCTACCACTGCCGGTTCTTTGTGCTGCCCTGTTGCTTCTTCGACTTTGTCGGGAAGTACCGCCGCAGGCAAAGCCAGAAGACGCAATACCGTGAATACCTGGACTTCATCTGGGAGGTGGGCCAGGCCTGCGGCTTCCACGTGGAGGAGGACTGCCTTCGCATCCCATCCACCAAGCGGGTACGGCGCTGTGCAGGGTGTCTGCTTAGGGCCAGGCACAGAACTGCTTTTGATTCTGTACTGCCGTTCCCTTCCCCGTCGTCGGGCGGGTTGCCAGTGGCTGGATCTCTGAGCCCCAGTGTTCTCACATCTGGATGACAGAGCGGGTGTGAGCATGGCGTACTTGGCAATGCCTGCTGGGGCTGAACTCATGCACCAGCTGCTGCTCTGCTCCCGACACAGAGAAGCTGATGTCAGATAGAGTGGGTGGCAGCAGGGTCGGAGAGTGGCTCTGATACAGACCCGGCTTTCTTCGATCAGCCACTCCCTAGCTCTGTGGCTCATGCCCAGATGGAGTGCAGAAGGTGGCCCCGGCAGCCCTTGGGGACAGAGGAGAGTGGTTCACACGTGGCCACCTTTCTGTACCAGGCATCCTGCAGGTGCCTGGAACCCTCGCCGCAGCAGGTTGAAACAGCCCATCCTCTCACAGCCCCTGCTGGCCCCTCTAGAGTCCTCTGTGGTGGTGTACTGCCCCAGAGCAGTAAGAGTGGACACCAGGGACTTGGTCAGAGCATGCAGCCACTGAGCGTGGGGACATGAACCCCAGCTTGGACACCCTCCTGTGAGAACTGCGAAGGTCTTTGTGCTGAGGTTGGCTGTTCACTTTTGCTGCTAGTTCTTGTAGGGCAGAAGGTGTGGCTCAGCAGTAGAGATTGGCTCGCCTTATGTGCCAGGCCCTGGTTCCATGCCTTTTGTTTTTTGGTAACAGATGTTGCTGTAACTTGTATGTAATCTGTCCTGCAGGACAGAAGAACTCCATGGAGAATGCTGGCTTAGCGTGTGAACCTGCTAAGACACTTGCTCTTGCAAATGCAGGTCTGCCTTATTGGGAAGCGCAGGACATACCCACCTGCTGCAGAAATCAGCATGGATGAGCAGCGCACGCGGTACATTCGTAGCAGGCGGGGCCTGCCTGGCAGCGACCCCTGCTGTCCTGCACCCCGGCCTGCTGCCTGCAGTGCCGATCACCTGGATGGCAGCGGAGCCTCAGACACGGGGGCTCAGTGTAACCTCGAGGTCCCCATTTCTCAGCACGGGGCACAGGTACAGGCCGGGGGACTCTGGATGCTGGAATTCCACCCTCGAGAAAAGGTGGAACACGTGAGGAACTGTGCCACCCTCCCTCGAGAGTTTACCGACCAAGTGGTTTTGCGAGTGGCAAATTTATTGTTAGACGGAAAGAAGTCAAGCACAGGAACCCCTGAGCAGGGGACCTGGAAGACCTGGAACGGAGGAGGTAGGCCACCCAGCCAGGGCTGTGCCTGTGTCACCAGCAGGCCTCTGTTGGTCCTTTGCTGTGCAGGAGCCCCGAGATGGCGTAGGGCCATGCTGCCTGGGGAGGAGGCTGGGGCAGGCTCCTGGGCCAGGGCTGCTCATTTTCAGTGTGCAGCCATTGAGGCCAGAACACGTGCCCCTCAGTGCGGGGAAAGTGCCCTTTCCCCTGGAGCACATGGCTGGAATTTGGAAA
This sequence comes from Octomys mimax, assembly GCA_002564305.1. Classification (NCBI taxonomy): domain Eukaryota; kingdom Metazoa; phylum Chordata; class Mammalia; order Rodentia; family Octodontidae; genus Octomys; species Octomys mimax. The sequence continues at coordinate 20,618 of NDGM011176757.1, read as the reverse complement.
TTATATATCTTGATATCCGTGAGATACCCAAAATGCAAGGATTTGTTTTGATAAAAGGGAACAGTTGCATCTGGTTGTTCTCACGGACATCTAGTGCCATTCAGGAGTGCGGGGCTGAAGTCGCTGTTACACTTGCTAAAAAGTTGATTGCAGTGCTAGAAAGCTTTCAGGCCTCCCCAGAAACAGCCTTTTCTGGGAGGGATGCTGGATTTGTGGGTTTGGCCGCCAGGGGGCAGTGTGGGGCCGTCCGCAGAGCCAAGCCTCCCAGGCCTGTCCTGCAGCTGGGCACAGGAGGGCCACAAAGAGTGTCAGGCGGGCAGCTCAGGGCTGTGCTGGTGGTCCTCCGCCCCAATCTGGCTCATGGTCCTCATCTGTGACTTCAGGGCCCAGCTCCCCCTCCCCTTGCCCTGTCTCATCTCAGGCCGTAAGGACAGAACCACAGAGCGTGCTCCCCTCCAGAAGTAATCCAGACCAGGGTGGCCTTCGCCCGGGCTGAAGGCTGGGCAGTGTGAGTGCAGACTGGGCCCCGCTGGGCCACATCCCGACAGAGGAGAGGCGGCTCCTGGTGCACTTGACCTTCCTGTCCCAAGTGGTGATGTGGGGTGGGGCGAGAGATGAGGCCCCTGCCAGGGACAGGAAGGCCTTGCTGGACCCAGAGAGAGGTGGCTCTGAGAGGCGGCCTCGTCCTGTCCTGCCTGTGCCTGGGTAAGCCTGCAGGGATGCAGGGCCCTCAAAGGCCTATGGCCCTTGGGCTTCGCCACCCACCCTCCTGCCCTGGGGCACAGGACTCTGCCTCTGAGATCTGTGGCCTGGGTGTCACCCTGTGCAGGATGCTGCTGAGAGACAGCGGGACGGGGTTGCTGCCTCAGGAGGCAGGTTGTGCTGGCCTCCTGGTTTGCCAGGGGCTGGTGTGACACAGCAGGCTCCTACGACAGTATTTTGTCTCATCTTTAAACCCCCACCTGCTCCCAGAACAGCCCAGAGGCAGTGGCCAGGTAGCCTGGAGGGTGGGCTGGGCTTTGGTGGGGTTTTATTTATTTGGTACTGGGGATTGAACTCAGGACCTTGTGCTTGCTAGGCAAGCACTTGTACCACTGAGCTATATCCCTGGCCCTTGGAAGCATTTTAGTGGGGAGGACAGGAGCAGCTGCCCTCAGGCCTGGATTGCGCAGACGCTCAGATCTGCAGGCCTTGTGGACAGAGGAGGCTGCTGGGCTATGGTCCGCGCTTAACCTGGGGCGCGGCTGAGGTGCGAGGTGCTCTGCCTGCAGGCAGGAGGTTCTTGGCAGGTGTGCTCAGGAAGGCCACCCGTTTCACGTTTAAGTCAAGGTTTTAGTACGGAATTGACCCCACTGCTGCCAGGCTTTCTGATTACAGGAACACGGGTTGTTTTCTTTTCCTTCTTTTGTTTCTGTTCGAGGAAGGAAAGGTTTATTTAGTTCACAGTTTGTGAAGGTTTCCAGCCATACTCAGCTGGCTCCAAGGCAGGGTGGCGCAGGGCAGAGGACAGAAGAACAAAGGGAGGAGGACACAGGTTCTGCAAGCAGAAGTGCCCGGTGGTGGAGACTCCCTGGGCAGCTGCAGCCCTGTTAGGCCTCACACCAGCCCCGCCTGCCGCCCTGGCTGCAGCAGGCTGTGGCAGTGCCCTGCTGCCCAGGCTGCACGGTGGTTGGAGCTGCGCTGCTCCTGAGCTCAGGTGATGCTGCCGTCCCCCGGGGTGAGCTGCGGCACCGCTAAGCTGCCAGGGCCACTAGCGAGCACGCAAGGGACTGAGGTGCCGGGTGGGCTGGGCTTGTGGGCCTCGGAGGGGCTGCCAACTCGGTTTGTGACCCTCCCACAGAGAGCCTGCCCTTGGCAGAAGTGGCCCGGCGGCTGGGCAGGGCGACCTTGCAGAGGCTGAAGCACGAGTGTGGAGGCCTGCAGACGCTGCTGCGCAACAACCACCAGGCATTTGAAGGTGTGAAGCAGCCCGCGGTCCCTGTGCCAGCTCTGGGCCCCTTCCTCTTGACTCAGGTCTTTGTGTGAGCCCTTCAGGAGAAACTAGAGACCCAGGCACCCCAGCCCGTCCCTCGGGGCCTTGGCCACCCTGCCCTCCTGCTCTGTCAGCCTGGGTCTGGCCCATGTGGGCTCCAGTCTGGGCCACCAGGGTGCGTCCGCTGACACCTCCCCTCCCCCCCTCTCAGGGAGCACGGCAGGAGGCCTCGTCCCCTGTCACCTGAGAACCTGGCTGGGTGGGCCCTTCCCTTGGCTTGGCCACCTGCACAGGAGGCTGCCGAGCCACATCAGTGTGGAGTCTGATGCCAGGGAAACTGCACCGCAGGGAGGCTCGGCTCTGGCCGCACCTGTGTCTGAGGGTTCGGGGCTGCTGCCCAGAGCGAGGAGCTGTCCTGGGCCGTCACAGTGTCCCTCCAGCCCCCGGAGCTCTGTGAGGTGCTTTCAGGTGGCAGCGAGGCGGGAAGAGCTGGAGCTCGCCTTGTCGCCCCTGGTGTGCTGTGCTTGCTCCCAGGAGCTCTTCCCTCTTCCTTACCGAGGGCTGGCACACAAGCCCCTGGCTCTCCTGGCCCTCGTGGAGCACATAGGCATGCTCTGCTCTGCTGCCGCGTGCAGGGAGGCGCAGCCTGGCTCGGCCGGCGCTCGCTCAGGAAGCCTCAGCTTGGACGGAGCTGCTCGGGCTCAGGCTGCACACAAGAGGGGCCGCACCTGCAGGGAGGACCAGGCCCTGGCTGGGGCCAAGGTGCCACTGCCGTGGCTAGGAGGGTGGCACCACTTGCTGGGCTGGGGCCAGAGCCCAAGTGAGAGAGACGGGTGGCTCTCAGAGGACCTGCGCAGGCTGGCCCCGGGTCCTGTGCCCCCGTATGTGGGTGGCCCTGTGTGGGCTGCAGGCCCTGCTTCTGTGACACACGCCTCTGCTGGCAGGTGGCACCGAGCCCTGCCCGCCCCAGCCTGTGTGCAGGGTGCTGGGGACATGGGCTCCCACTGCCTCTGTGCTGCAGCCAGGCACAGCCAGGTGTCCTGAGGAGTGAGGGACGCAGGCCGGGCTGGGAGCAGGCAGGTGACAGGAGTGCAGCTGTGCCCCTGAGCCCGAGGCCTAGAGTGGGCCAGGCCTCTTCCCCGTCTGCCCACATGTGCACGCTGCCGTGCGAGCCCAGGGCTGGGCAGGCATGCTGTGTGTACAAGTACACAGTAAGGGTGTGCGCACATGTTCATGCACAGGAACGCGGGTATGCGCTGCGTGTGTATGCGCAGGCACACACATGTGACTGTGAGGCCTGAGTGAGCGTGCACAGAGGTGGGTGTGTACTCACACTCCCTTTGTGGCCTGGCTGGCCTTGTGGTGGCCTCAGCCCCATGTCCCCAGCCTTCTGGGCCACCTGTGGCCGGGCTGGAGCCCGCGTGTGGCAGTGCAGGCCAAGGCCAGCCCCCGGGAAGAGATGCTGAGCTGGGCAGCCGTGCCTGGAATCCACTCTTCTTCCACAAAGCTTTAATCAATTAAAGTGTGGGCTGTGGCCCGAGGGAGCACTCTTCTTTCTGTTTTCCCAGCACATTTTTGTCTTTGATTTCACCAAGAGTGTCTTTTCTTTCCTCTATAAATGCGCATGTGTGCAGTTGCCTTCCTGTGCGGCGCACGCAGGGGGCAGAAGTATTCTTGGAGCCGCTTCTGAGTGGGAGGCTAGGGCCTGGGCGCCAAGTGAACACTCCTTCCAGTCATGCAGAAAGTATGCTCGGGCTGGGTCTTATCTCTGGCCGAGGCCTGGTTTTATTTTTTAAACTAGTGTGGCGTGGCTGTTCCTGAGGAATGTTGCCGAGGGTGAGGAAGGAAGAGCACTCCCTGACTGGTGAGCCAGTGCTGGGCGCTTCTGCGCCTGCAGAGGCATAGGGCCACGGCACCACAGTCTGAGTGAGGATCCAGGGTGTGCAGCCCACAAGGGCAGGGCCTGCCTGGGCGCTGCTCGGGTGCTGGCATCTTCCTGTTTCCTGGCTCAGCAGGGAGGGACATGGGCCTGAGGTCTCAGTACTGAGCGAGGGACAGCCCAGGCTATGTCTCCCACAGGCCTGATGCTCCTGAGGGTATGGGGGGTGCTGCCACGTGTGGCGGGGGTGATGGCCCTGGTGCAGCACACCGTGTTTCAGTGCCAACAGCAGATCAGGAGCACTGTAGCGCTCCCACAGGTCCACGACTGGTACCTGGTACCTCTGCCCAGGATGATGGGTGCTCAGAGGGGCTGGCACTGAGCCGCCTTGCGTGTGGGGTGGTGATGGCCTGCCATCCTACCCGGGCCCTTGGCTGCTTCCTCTGAGGGTCCCTCTCCCCTCGCTGTCTGTCAAGCACAATGCCAGGCTTAGAAGTCCCCCTGGCTCCTTTTCCCTGGACTCGCAGGCCACTGCAGGGTCTCGACATGGAATCTGGGTCCCAAGTCTGCGGCCGGGGCCAGCTTCCAGCTGTTCTGTGGAGAAGCCACACTGGCCCTGCCCATATGGGGTCTGGAGGGTCTGAGGCTCCCCAGGAACACAAGTTGTGTTCTGGGCTCTGATAATGTCCGTCCAGCTGGGTACCGCCACTGGCACGTCCAGCAGTGACCTGAAGCTGCC
>NDGM011176757.1:0-16000 GCA_002564305.1 Octomys mimax | reverse complement strand
GGAAGACCAGCTCTGGTTTACAGGGAGGCACCTCAGGCCTCCGGGCTGTCCCTAGGCTCATAGAGGCCATCTCTCTGGCTCTGTCCTTCACTCAGTGGATAAAGATAGCTGACTAGTAGCTGTTTCCCACAAGGGACAGACACAGTGAGGCCTCGTCCCTGCACCTTCCTGTGGGGGCTGTGTGGCTGCCAGGCAGGTTCCCTTGCATCACACCTTTCCCGTGGCACTATGGGCTTCATGGGCTCTGCAACATGAAAGGCTAGAGGGAGGCCCAGTGCCCTTGGCCTGACACGGGTCCTGGTGGCCCGGAGCTGCCTTGCCGCTTCCTGGGCCCGGCTTCACAGTCAGCTGGCCCTTGGTTCCCTGAGCTGTTGCTCTGTAACTTCCCACCTGTGTGCCTGTGGACTGGTGTCTGCCATGAGGCTCCGCAGGCCCCTCTTGCCCTCTGTCACTGTTGCTGCTGTGGGTACCCAGAGGGTCATCTGGTAGTAGATCTGTGAGCCAGTGTACCATATGCTGAGGGTCCCTGCGCGCCCCCTCCCTGTTCCCCTTCAATGCTGAATGGTCCAGACCAGCGCCTGGCCCAGGTGTCCCTGTACAGGCTTTGTCCCAGGTCCCTGGTCAGGGACCACGGTCCGGAAACATGGTAGCCCCAGGTCTGCTGGTTCACCTGGAGGGTCAGGGCTGCGACAACCAGCCTGTGCCCCGCTCTTGTATTGGCTGGCTCCAGGCAGGGTCTCCTGGGCCTGCCAGAGGGACTCTTTCCTCCCCTTCTGCGGGTACCTGCTCCCCCAGCCTCCCTGGCCCCTTCTGTTGGTCCCAACCTGAAGTACTCTTGTGGGCCCAGCCTAGGCCCTGGCCCACTGGTGGCATGGATGTTTGGGGTGATCGCTGGGCCTGTCTTCTTTGTTCCACACCTCAGTTCTAGATGGCCGAGTTCATATCCGTGACTGGCGGCGGCAGCTGCAGAGGGAGAAGCACTCAGAGGCCAAGCAGGGACCGAGCTCGGAGGCTTTCAAGACCCGTACCTGCTGGTTCTTCACGCACCACCCAGACGGCTGTGCACTACCCTCCGCCAGCTGCCCATTTGCCCATGGGCCCCAGGAGCTGCGACCACCCCAGCCCCCAGGAAGAAGAGGCAGTCCCCGTGAGCCACCTTCACTCCCCAGCGTGCTCACCTCACCCACACAGGCATCCGAGGCTCGGGACTCCCCCTTCTCAGGGTGGTGACCTCTGGATGTTGGGCGGTGAGGGCTCAGCCCGCTTCCTGAAGAGCCCTGGAGCAGAGTGCACTCAGGTGTGCAGTGCCGTCAGCCTCCCGGGCCCTGCGTAACATCATGGAAACTTTCTACTGCAGTTGGCCCTGAGCGCCACAGGGCAGGACAGCGACGCAGTGCCTCCTGGGGCTCTGTGGGGTGGCGTGGTTGGAAGTGAACTGATCCTGCCTCCTGTCGCACATCACGGGCCTGTTGGTGTGACCGTCTGTTCACTCCTGGGAAGATGCCCTGTGCATTTCCACTTAAAGTCATTTCCACAGTTTTGCCCAAGAGCTCACACTCATTCCACACCATCCGCTGGTTCTGTGCTGGGCCTCCCTAAGGCCGCATCTGTCCCTGACGAGGGCAGACTCCATGTCAGTGGGCTGAGGAGAATTTGCTTGCTGCAGGTGCTGTGGGCTCCTGGGAGTGCTGCCCCAGCAGGATGGCTCAGGCCAGCACAGAGGGTGTGAGTGCAGGGGGACACAGCTGGAGAACCAGGGAAGCTACCACTCAGGGAGCCTCTCTCCTGCCTGGCCACTGCTGTGTCCCGGGCACACCTGGTACTTGGTGGGCCTCAGGTAAGCCAGGAGGACTGAGCTGGGGAGCTGTGGCAGAAAAATGGAGTGGACCTGTTATCTATGATGTTGACCCTGTTCCAGGGGAGGGCCTCTCCATGGGGGAGCTGCAGTCCTGCAGCCAGACACCTCTGGATGGTGCCTTTAAACAGCCCCCGTGGAGGAGGGGGTAAGCCCCGAGAGGCTCTGGAGCAACAGAGGAGAGCCCTAGGGAGTACTGGGGAGCTGAGGCCGGAAACCCTGCCTGATGCGCATCCCCCCCTAGCACTATAGCTGCAGGCTGCCAGCTTCCCCTGGCACACCAGTGTGGGAGATACGGGGCTGGGGTGCACTCTCGCCTGGCATGCTGGAAGCCTGGGCTTCCTCTCCGGCACCACACGACACCCACCAGGCTGCCCCTTACCAGTGAGGAACGTTCTGGCTTCCTGAGGCTGCAGATGTCCACACCCCTCCGATGGGTGGGTTACCCACGCAGCACTGTGCCTAGCTGGCTCCCTGGCCCTGTTCCAGAGCTGCTCCCTGGAGTACTGCACCTGCAGCCACCCCTCTGCCCCTGCTGCTTGGCACCTCAGCTTTGGCCGCTGCCCTGATGTCATGCTGCTGAGCTGGGGCAGCCGAGCCTGGCATGCAGAGCAGAGGCAGCGTTCAGGCACATGGGGGGCTGCACGCCGCGGGGCTGTGGGAGCCACAGGTAGGTTGTGTGCCTCGGGCCTTCTGCTTGCACAAGCTCCACTGTCGCCTGCTTACACAGGTTGGGTAGACCTGATTTTTTACTGAAATGAATTCGTTCTGAAGCACAGTGCACCGGGAGCCAGCACACCTAACGCTGCCCTGTGCCTGCACCCAGCCAGCCATGTTGTGTCTGCGAGGAGCTGATCACACCTGTCCACGCGGACCCCAGCTTGGCGTGGTCAAGTGTGCAGCTCAGAAGCCAGGCTGCGCTGAGCGAGGCTCCAAGTCTTCCCTTCAAAGGGTGGTGACCTAGTCCTGTGCCTGGGCCTCTGGGCCAGGCGCAGCACTGGGAATATAGAGGAGCCTCGCAGAGGAAGCCCGAGTCCTCTGCTGGCCACCTCTCCAGGCTTGGCTTTCTGGCTCTGCCCATGCCTGTCCTCCAGGCCCCTGGTGGCACGCTCCAGGGAGGCCTCACTGAGCACCCGTGTCTACCCGGGAGTTGAGCGTGGGAGATGGAGGGCCAGCTGGCGGGTACCTGGGGTGAAGTTCTGGAGTCAGGACCCAAGGCATGTTTTGTCCTTCCTGCTGGGTGACCTTGACCAGGCCAGAAGGCCTCAGGCCTCACTGTTCTTGCTGAGGACAGGATGGCCCCAAAGACTGTGCAGAGGGAGTGGCCCCGGGCCCAGCTCCCACCCTGCGCACATCAGGATTTCAGAGCAGCTGGAGGAGTCGCCCACACTGCAGGGAGGGCCAGTTACCCCCCGGGGCTGGAGGCTGCAGAGTGCCTGGCCTGACTGTCTCTGTCACATAGATGACAAGTCAGAGGTGAGGGTCACCGTCCAAGGCACACTGACCTGCAGCACCAAGCTGGAGCCTGGCTGGAGCACAGGAAGGGTCAGGGAAGGTGTTCCTGGCTCCTGTGGTTCCTCTGAGGCCTGGTGATGTCTCAGGTGGTGTTTGGGCCTCCCGACACCCGCTTGCACCGGTGTCAAGCTCCCTTGGGCTGCCTCTGGTGACACCACCAGGGCTGGGTGTAGATAGTTGCTGAAGCAGAGGCAACTTGCCTGGCCCCTACTTCCTGGTGTTTCCCATTTCTTCAGGGGCCTGGCAGGGCCTGCAGTTGGCTAAGAGGAAAGCCTCTGCCCGCATGGGCAGAGGCGAGACCTTACTCAGAGGCAACCGGCCTCAGCCAGGGCCCGGTGCCACCTCCACGCCCGCGTGACCTAATTTAGCCCTGGATTCTGGCTGTGTGGATGCTGGGGTCCCCATGTGACCCGGCAGGCCCCATCCCTCCCTGCCTCAGGCAGGGACTTTGGCCAAGTGCTACATGTGCACTTTCCCAGTGGGGCAGGACGGCGCCGGCCTGCTGGGCGGCTCTGCAGAAGCTCTTGTGCCAGCACTTGGGGCCATTTGGCGCAGGAACGAGCGGCCACGTGCCCCAGGCTCCAAGGGGAGCAGCCGCTGGCTGCCTCAGGCCTGACCCCTGCCTTGGGCCCTCAGGACCCTGAGCAGTAAGTGGGGGCTGCAGGAACTGCCTCAGCAGGCCGTCCGAGACAACTGGGTGGACAGATGCTCCTGAGCCCCGCCGAGCTGGGACGGCGTTTCCTTCCTGCTGGAATCCATGGGGTGTGAGATTGCGGAGTCGGCTGTGGCAGGCAGCACCTGACGGGTTGACAGTGCCAGCTTCCCGCCTGGCTGCGGCCTCCTGAGAGCCCCACAGAGCAGGGGTGGAACTGCGCTTTCCCAGAAGTGGGTCAACTGCAGGCAGCCAGCGGCCTGGCACGGCAGGGTAACCATCCTCGGGCGGGCGGGCAGTGTTGCCACTGGAGAATGAAGGGGGAGGCGTCTTTGGGCGCTGGGGGGCGACTCAGGGTCCCAGGGCCGTGATGGGCCCTGCTAGGATGCTGGACCTGAAAAGTGGAGACCCCTCGCCGGGGGCGCCAGCTTCAAGCAGCACAGCTCGGGGTGATGGAGGGCCCTGCCTGTGTTTCTCTCCCTTCCCCGTCTCCTCACTCTCTAATGCATGCCCAGCATGCCCCCTTCATGTGTCAGGTGTCGCAGGAGCAAATCCGTTCGTCCGAGCTCGTGGGGTCTGTGTGTCATCACGTGTTTGAGTTCTCCAGGAGCACAGTCCTCTGCTGTCCGCACTCTTGGAGCATCCCCGAAGGAAGCCGCGTGTGCATTGGGGAGCCGCAGCAGCCTGGAGGCCGCAGTCCTCTGGCTTCCCATGCCTCTGGCCTTGGAGTCTGTGTCCCGCAGGTTCTACCCTGTCCGTCACCCTGGGGTAGGAAAGCAGGGGCAGGGAGGAGGATGTTGCAGCTCAGCCGGCTGCACCGGGTGGCGTCTACCACAGAACTAGCCACTGCCCCGGCCCACAGCAGGCCTCAGGGAACTTAGCCCAGCCCTTGTTCTCATGGGTGGCCAGCAAGGGCTCACACTCATTTCTGCAGGTGACCCAGCGCTTCCCTCTGGGAACTGCATGGGGTGTCAGAAGTTGATCCCGAAGGGCTTCTTTCCTTCTAGAAAAATCCAAGGGCCAGGACCTGAGATGGGACCATGGTATGTGGTTTTCAACTCTGATGAGGGTGAAAAGAGTCCAGCTCCGGGGTGTGGCACGGTTGGCTGTCTAGCTTCCTCCCCAGAGGCTGCCTGGCTTCCTGGAGCACAGAATCACCTAGAAGTACAGCAGGCTGCCACCTCCCCCACTGCCCACACTGCCGTGGGGGCTCCCAGTCACTCCAGGTCCCAGAGCAGGTCTCCCTGCTGAGGCTGTGGCGATAGCCTCAGACTTGCTGGGGACATCCAAGGGGTGATGCTGGTAGCCACCAGATCACCTCTGAAGGCTGACCCCAGCCTGCAGGGAAGCAAGAATCTGGAGTGAGGGGCCCATCCTGGGTCCTTTGGGGCCCTCCCTTGAGCAGTGAGCCCAGAGGGTCACCTCTCCAAGCTCTGCTTCCTGTCACCACAGTGCCAGAGGAGAGAGTAGGTCCTCACAGGAGGGTGGGAGCCGGGGTGAGAGCTGTGAGGTGCAGACAGGAAGGACTGTTCACAAGACTCCAGTGGGCCGTGCATCAAAGGCAGAGCAGTGTGGCGACTGGCTTGGCCCAAGTGACAGTTCAGCTGTGACAGCCCCTTCTGGTGCTGATGGCGGGGGCAGCACCGGCCCTGGGGAAGGTGGCTCTTCTGGCCAGAGTCAACAGAGCAGCTGAGTGTCCTTAGGCACAAGGACCCTGGGTCCCAGTTTACACGCGCCCCAAGTCACATCCAAGGTGCCGAGATCTACATGTGGACAGTAAAGCGGTGACCCAGCACGAAGCAGCAGAGTCCTCATGATGAGGGACGAGGAGTCCTCAATGGAACACACGCCTCTAATCAGCAAGGTTGGGATTGGTGATTGGACTTGAGCAGAATTCAGATCAGCTGCCAGTGGTTCCCTGAACCGGAAGAACTGGCAAAGCAGGGAGCAGAGGTTGCTGCAGTGTGGGTGCCCAGCACAGGCTAGACCAGGTGAAGAGCACTGGGTGGCATCTACCACAGAACTAGCCACTTCCTCTGCACACATCAGACTCCCGGGACTCTGGTCCTAGGAGTCAGTGGGAAGAAAGCAGATGAACTTTAGGGGGTGGAGGAGGCTTAAAGGTGCTTCATGAAAGAACATTCAGATGACCAATGGACACGAGCAAGTAAGTGACAGCTTTGCCAGTTGCCAGGGAGCAGCAGGTGGAGGCTCCAGTGGGAGATCGCCTCCCCCTCCAGCACCGAGATCCACCAGGCTTGACTACGAGGTACCCTGAGTGGCTACAACCCCTGCATGCTGCTGGGAGGGACAGAAATGGGCTCAAGCTGTCGGATTGAACCACTTGGTGTGGACCAAACCTGTGTACCAGCAACAGCGGCTCTGCGCTCTTGGGACAGCTTCCTGGGACAGCACAACTGCTTAGCACTGTGGCTGGTCGTGGCAGTGTCCCCAAGCAATTTCCTGAGGAGCTCCGATGCTGCTTTAAGTTTGGCAGGAAGGTAGGGGAGGGTGGATGGGGCGCTACAGGGGTGTCCCGGGGACACTGGGAGAACGTGTGGAGCTCCAGATGCACCCTAACTCCCGCCCACAGTGGGGCGGCCCAGGGGCAGCTTGCTGTCTGGTTCTCCCCAGAACCCTCACGAGTGATAGAGGAGCCTGCAGGTGCTGCGTGAGGAACAAGCAGTTGCCCAGGTTCCCTGCTGCAGTGCCTTTCTCAACACTTGGAGAACATGCCTACCCAACGGCGACCCTGGCCTGGTGACTCCAGCCCCCCGTGTGGATCTCTGCTGCCTGTCGCCAGGGCAGGGTGTGGCTCTCGTGGGCTTTGGGTGTTGGCTTTCTGGTCCTGGCCACTCCCAGAGCGTCACTGCCCTTGATGCCCAGGAACCCCAGGGGTTGCACCCCCTCCCGGCTTGTAAGTCCCCCCCCCCCAGTGAGGCCAGGGCAGGGACGCACTTGGTGGAGGAGGGGGGAAGGGGAAGGCATCGTGAGCTGGCTTGGGGGGGGACACCTCTGGACCAGCCCTTTTACCCCCTCCTGAGAAACCTGGCTGGGCAGTCCTGTGTCAACCTGTGTGAGCAGATGCCCACTTGGGGAGGAGGTGGGCAGAGCCAGCTGTGGGGAGTCCTGGGCTAGTCAGCAGGGCTATGTACCCCGGGGCTCTTGGGCACAGTGACAGCACAAGCAGCCCCCAACTTTCCCCAGGGACCCCCACAAGCCCTCCAGCCTGGGCCCGGATGCTGAGTCTAGTCTGCGAGGCCAGGCCCCAGCCAGTGCACGGGACTCTGTGGCGTCCCCACGGCTGCTGGGCCACTCTGTGGGCGGCCACGTCAGCACCAGGCACACAGCCAGGACTCCTGGCGTGTGTGGCAGGAGCGGCTTGTGCTCACAGCCAGAAGAAAGATGCCTTCCAAGAACAGAGCCGAGTCTCTGCCCGGAAGGGAGAGAGGCACCTTCTCCAGCAGCTCACAAAGGTGGTGGTGATCGTGGCTGGCCCGGCACCAGCCCATCCACACCTGAGAGGGCGCGCAGTGAAGGGGCCCAGACTCAGGGAGCCACACAGCAGGCCCTGCAGTGGTGTCCCCTAGACCTGGGCATTCCTATGCAACCCAGAAGTGTTCAGCAGGATGGCTGGAAGGCCTGGCTCTGTTGCTGCGGTGTGGCACCCTGTGGCTGGCCTCGCCTCTCCAGTGTGGTCTTGGGCCCCAGACTACACCCCAGCTCTCGCATACAGTCTGAGCCCACAGGGCTACTGTGGGTCTAGCTGCCGTTCCCTCCGGTTCTTTCCAACAGCAGCAGCCCGGGTGAGGGGCAGCACCGAGTTGCCATCTGGTGCCACTTCACTTGCCCTCAACCCCTTCTGCCCCGGGCTTCTTGCAGTGGCTACAGCCTCCAGCTCACCTGTTGGCCCCTTGGGACCGTGAGGGCTTGGGGCGCACATGCAGCCGGGCCCCAGCTGGAGTGACGGTGCCCCTACAAGCTGCTTCTCGGGTCACGTGTCCACCTGTCCGTGTGTGCAGTGTGTCATGTGTCTGCCCCGGTGACTGTCACTGGGAAGCAAGGTTGCTGCACACCCAACCTTGGCTTCTAAGTCGGGGCCAGCTTGCTTGCTTGCCTGCCTGCTTGCTTTTTTATCTTCCTTTCTTTTAAATCTAACCTTTAAATTTTTTCAAAATCTAGCCTTTAAAAAGATTTTTTTTTTTTTAATTTTTGTCTTTTTGAGACAGGGTCTCGCTATGCAGTTCAGGCTGGCCTTGTGCTCACTTTGTAGCCCAGGCTGGTCTCAAACTCACAGTGATCCTCTTGCGTCAGCCTCCAGAGTGCTGGGATTACAGGCATGCACCACCATGCCCGGCTATAATATTAAAAAAAATAAGCCGAGTATGCTGGCACACATGGGACAGAACCTGCAGGACTACAGGTTTAGCCGCCCAGGCGATGTTGGCCCAGTGGGGAGCAGGTCGGTAGCAAAAGTGCATGTGAAAAACCTGGACCTTCTCAGAAAGAAAGGAACCAGGGGTGCCGCTGCCCCCCACGGGCGACTGATGTAGTGTTAGTTTGTTGCTTGGGGGAGCACGCGAGCCTGGTCATTTGGGCACTGTCCTGTTGGGCTCCCATCCTCCCCTCTGACTCCCCGAGGTTCCAGCCCTGCCCGACAGCCTCGAATATTTCTTCCTAGCTTAGCTGTCTGCAGTCCATCAACCCAGGCCATGAGGCTGTTCCTGTCTGACTCCAGCTCCCATCCCCAGTGAGGCCCTGAACAGCGAGGGAGCTGGCAGATAGACACAGCCGTTGCGCTGGCTACAGGCACCGCAGCTATGGCAGTGACCACCTATGAGGCCACTGCGTGGTCCAGGAGCTTGTCCAGTGGGTTTAGCCAGCCTCTGCACTGACTTGGAGATGTGTGGTACTGCCTTGTACTGTCTTTGAAGGTGAGGAAGGTAAACAGAAGTCTAGGACTTGACCCAATGGTCATACAGCTGTAAGCAGGATTTCCACTTGCTGGCTGGCCCTGGTTTGTTGACTGAGTTGCTGTGTGTTTTGTGCTGTGGACTGGAGCAGCAGAGACGCTGTGGGAACCCTAGGAGACCAACCCCAGCCTCCCTAGGATCTATCAGCATACTGCAGGGTACTGAGGGATGAATAGGAGTTGGCCAGAAGGAGTGGGGAAAAGAGGACATCAAAGTTCCTGGCCAGGTAGCTGCCATGCCTTCCCCTCTTCAGTGTGGCGAGCAGGTGCGTGGACAGCTGGGCCACAAAGTTACAGATCTCTGGCCAGTGACAGTGTCAGTGCTCTGCTTCACATCAGACACGAGGAGCCAATTCTGAGTGGATCCAAGCCCCAAACATGAAAACAGAAGTCGAGGTGTTTGGAAGATAAGCAGGATATGGTTCCGACGACCTTGGGTTGGGGGTCAGATGGGAAGGACGCATCGCTACACCATGGACGAGATCTGCCCAGGCCCAGCGCAAACACGGATGGGAAAGCCTGCCCCAGGGCAGCAGGGGCCATGGCTTCCCGAATATGGGCCCAGGAGGGGCACAGACCTCAGAGCATTGGGAGGTGTCGATGGGACATCGTGCTGCCCCAGCCAGGGCTCCTGGTGTTGCAAAGTGTGCCCTGGGCAGGGGAACGGGCATGGCTGGGCTCTTTTACACCTTTCCTCTGTCAGCTGCCCACATTGCGCATCTTATACATTGTCTCGTGCTAACGTCATGACAGGGTTGAGAGCACAGGCTACGGTGCGTCAGATGCACTGCATCTGACTGGCATGCTGATGTGCGTCCCTGCCAACAGCTTGGTTTGTGACCTGAGGCAGCAGTGCTAGGAAAAGCCAGTGCCAGGGGAAAGTGACGTCAGGCTGTTCCCAGCAGACTCTGATATAGTGCTGTAAAACAGGTCTTTTATAAAGTCTCGTTTATATCTAGATAGTGTGCATGCCTATTGATAAACCATGGGTTTCCACCAGGCAATAGGCACGAGGCCAGGAGCCAGTCTTAAGACTTGGGGGACAAGTTTCACTGTGACACACTGGCCTGGTCCTCTTCTACACTCTAGAAGAAATGTCCAGTCCGACAGCCCAACTGGGTAACCAGCAGAAAAACCTCCACCTGTCTGTTGCCCCTACTGGTGTGCCCCAAGACTCTCCTCTCTCTGCTAGTGAGTTAGAAACCCAGATGAACTTTAGAACTCCTTGGTTAGCTCAATGCCTGACCACTAGGCCGCCCTTCCCTGCAGGAGGGCACTGAGGCGGCTTACAACAGCTGCGTGCCTGTCCCAGACAGCTGGCAGAGAAGCATTTACACTTGTGCCTTGCAGATGCTAACTAGGAGTTCAAAGGGGGTTTATCCAGCCGGCCTCCTCTTTCTTGCGCATGTACAAGACTGATGGACGTCCCTTTCCTAAGGTGTAGAGCGTGGTTGCTAGGTGATGGCAGAAGTTTAAACTGTGCGCTCCAGAGTCCTACAAATTCTAGAATGGGCGTCGAGCACGGCCCACCTCGTCTGGCCGCTCAGGCAAGCTGCCTGGGCGATCAGGCAGGTAACACGCACCCCTGGAGGCTTCACCCCAGAGCGCGGGGCAGGAGCTCTCCAAGCTATTTCCTTGACTGTCTGACTCTAGACATGATCGCTTCGCAGGTTGAAAGGTGCTGCTGCCTTTGGTCCGTTTCCCTCACTGCCTCAGAGTTGGAAAGCAGTGGCGCCTGCTTCCTGGTTTGCCAGCAGTGCTTCCTTCTTCAAAACATGACTGTTACAGGTAGAATCAGTTGTAGCCTCGCTTTTAAACACACTCCTCGGAATTAAGAGCTTGTGGGGAAGCTTGGGTCTTAGCTGCTGAGGGTGGCTCGTCCAACCATGACCTATCTTCTGTCCTCAGATGTCCCCATGGGGACACTTGAGCACTCAGAAATCAAGTATAAATTAAAGGGGTGCCAGTTCACTCTCTTGTGTTTCAGATGGGAAACTCAATGTCTATATCGCTTGCTCCTTTGAAATGTATTTTTTTTAATTTAAATTTATTTTCTTGATACAAGGCCTCGCTACACAGTTCAGACTCATAGTGATCCTTCTGTCTCAGCCTCCCCAGTACTAGGATTACAGGTGTGCACCACCATGCCAGGTTTCAGTGGCCAGCTTGGCACACCCAGGGTTTGGGGCTGGTATGGCATGCGGCAGTGGGGGTCAAAATCGGGACCTTGTGCTTGCCAGGCAGGTGTTTAGGCCACCGAGCTATCTCTCAGCCCTGAAATGTATTCTTAAATACTGGGAAATGTTTGATCCTCGCATATTGGAAAAGAGTGGTTTGGTGTTTTTCTGCACTTGCACGTGGCCTGCCTACCTGCTAGAGGGAAAATAGAAGAGGGAAATATTGACTGCGATAGTATTTCACAACTAGAATTGTACTGTGAGAGAGAGGAGAGATGGTCAGAATTTCCTTATGTTGAGTTTCTCTGCATTAAGAGAATCCTTACTTGTGTTCACAGTGTAAATGTAAACCACAAGAAAAGCAGACGTGCCTGGCCTTAAGCCACAATCAGACCCACAACTGCTAAGCCTGAGGCTGCTCACTTTGCCCTTTGCAACTCCAGGACTGGGTTTCCAAGGCAGCCTTGATCAAAGCCTCATCCACTGTTCCCCAGCCCGAGATTCTGCCTACTTTCCCTTTAGAATCTGAGAGTCTAAGGGTGAGGCCTCTAAGCCAGTCAAAATGCAAACCTCCACTGGCTACATCCACCCCTAGCTGCTCTTGTTCAAGCCCCTCAAGGACAGTGCCCCTCACAATAAGTAAATTCCGAATTTGGACAAACTCCTGTCCTTTTCTCTTGGCAACCTCAAGCAGATCCAAGAAGATCTTGGCAAGTCTTTAGACAACCCTGAGAAGTACTGTGAGGTGTTTAGGGGACTTACCCAGAGCTATGAACTAGCCCTGAGCTATGAAAGATGTATCATTATTGACTTTTTTTTTTTTTTTTTGTATTTAGGACAGGGTCTACAGAGTCTCACAGTGTAGATCGGACTTGTAGTGATCCTCCAGTTTACAGCCTCTCAAGAGCTGGGATTATAGGCCTGTGCTACCACGCCCAGTCTCAATCGCTGTCTCAGCACATCCTGGGGGTAGGGCTGGCACGGCAGGCCCATGGATCGAGCTCCCAGCCCCTGCACTAAACAGGCGCTTTAATCCACTGAGCTATTTGGCCAGCCCTCAATATTGACTTCTAATAAGAGACACACAGCATTTATAAGCTGCCATTACACTTAGAGATGACTATCATATTGTTAACCTTAAAATGGCAGAAGACAGGCAGCCGGGAGCAGGTGGGTCCTACTGCAGCCCAAGCAGTTGCCACGCGAGGCCCCTCCTGGCCTACCAGCCAGACAGTGGATTGGACTAGCGGGCGTGTTCCGGCTCAAACTCCTGAAGGCCTAAGAAGGATGAGAACTAAGGCCTCCAATTATTCTAAATTGTCGACTGCTCAGCAGAGAACAGTAAGAGCCCCTCCGCCTTCTTATGCTCTTTATAGGAGGGATGAACAAAGCATGCATCTTGGGCTCCTGTTCAACAGAAGGACGGGTTGTTCCTAAAGATCAATGTATTACCCAGTCAGCCTCAGAGATTAAAAGAAAAGCTACAAAAGATGGATTTTGCTCCAGCTAGCTCACTTGCTACTTCAGTGAAAATCACCTGCTCTGTATTTTGTCATCAAGGCCAGGAAGAGGCCGGGGGAAGGACAAAGAGCCTGAGAGACAGTGGCTGTCCTGGCCACAGCCTTAAAAGACATAAATCCTCGGTCGGCTTCTCAGGGCCCCAAAAGAGCGGGAAGTCTGAACTGACTTGTGGCCACTTTGGAGAGCCAGGCCACCCTAAGAGACAAAGAGTGAAATAAGAGGGGCCCCCTGTCATGATTTCAGAGATGGAAGTGAGACTGGCCCCTGAAGCAAAGGCCCCATGTCAGCCTCATGTCACCAGCTGGCCCAGTAAGACTGAAGGGCCCCGGGGCAGTCTGCCTTCCCCCTGTCTGGACCTTTATCTCTACAGAGAAGCCCCAGGTGATGTGACGGGAAGAAAGCAGCCTGTAGCTGGACACTGGTGCATGTCCCTCAGTCCCTCGGTCTGTGGCACCTTGGAGGAAGGAGCCACTGGTGAGGTGAGGAGGGAACCACTTTCTCACACCCCTAGGATGGGCTTCTCTCTACTCATCTCTCCTCTTTTTTGTGTGGTACCAGGGATCAAACTCAGGATCTTGCACTTGCCAGGCAGGCGCTTCTGCCGCTGTTACATCCCCTTCCCTACTCATTCCTTTTAATTATGCCTGAGAGCCTAGTCTCTTCCTCCTGGGGAGAGAGATTTTTTCTTGTTTGAGTATGATAATACACACACCGGGTCAGGTTCTCTGCCTCCCCTTTGTAGACAGAAACAGACCTGAAGTGTGGGCGACAGAAGGCAAGACGGCAGAGCGGTAAGCGCCGCGTCAGTGCAGATGCAGTCAGCCTGCCATCTTCCTTCCCTGGAGACAGTGCCCTGGAAGGCCTGGCGCTAGGCAAGGACTACTGCCTACAATGGGCAACCGAAGGGCCAAACGTCTCCTTAACGTCCACAACAGCCCCCGCCACACTCCCCCTCCACCTCGCCGGGTCCTGGGGGTCGGCCAGAGAGACAAGGCGGTGCTGCCATCTGCCCGGGGCCCGAGTCTCTGTACTCTCCTTTCTCCATCCCAGAAGATGCTGATAGGCTTTCGGTGTTAGATTTATAAGGTGCTGTCTTGTGTGTACCTTCACATAGAGATTTCCAATTTCTTCTTGCCTTTGAGAGTCCTCACAAGCAGGCCTCTGCTGATTGCGACGGTGTTCCCGCAAGGGCTCGGCGCCAGTCCTCGTCTTTTTGGGTGAGGGCTTTCCTACAAGCTGGACATGTTTCTAGTTTTCCCGAGTCCCAGTCCTGCAGCATGAGGATCATACAGTGCTGTGTCCTCCCTCAGAAGAGCGCTCTGGCCGGGCCCCCGTGCTCTGCAGAATGTTCTAGCGGACAGAGGTTACACAGTCTCTCGGTCTAACGTACAACTTTGCAAACTTGTAAAATCCTTGGCCTTTAATCTGAGGGGTCCCAAAGGCTATGAGAAGAGGGAATTAAACCAATATGTCCCTTCCTGCACCCAACACTCCCCCAAAATAAAAGGATTCGTAGGAATTGCAGTCTTTTGTCAGCAGGTATGGTGAGATTGCAAAACTCGTCGACCAGCTTAAAAATAAAGCTCAAAATATGGGCAGATGCTTTAACCTGGGGAGCTGAGTCCCAGACTACACCCCAGAAGTTTAGACGAGCGCCTCTACATGCCCCAGCGCCAAGCCGACCAACAGGATGCCACCACAGGCTGTTTGTTGGTGAGAGGCAGGGCATGGCCTTAGGAGGGCCCAGGCAGGGTCCAGGATTGGCGGCCTGAGCAACAGCCTGCTGCAGGTATCTGAGTCAGGAACTGGACGTGGTGGTGAGGGGATGGCCTGCGGGCCTCGGAGCGGTAGCCTCTGCAGCTCTCTGGTGCCACACGCGTCCAAGCGAAGTTAGGCAGAGGCCTCATCTTGCAGAGCCCTTGCCGCGGGGCAGGGCCTGCTTCTTCCCAAGGGAGCCTGTGGCTCTCAGACCCCTGCCTTCTTAAACACCAGGCTCTGCTTCTAGAAGGACCAGCCACTCTCCTACAGACGCGCTCCTCCTCAAGGTCCGCCACTTTCGACCAAAGAAGGAGGAAACAGGCTGAAAGGCATGACTGGGAACAGGCGCTGCACCACACGGACGGCCGAAGAAAACTGCAGACACGCCCTCCTAACCTGACTTGGCCCTCTTCCTTGATGGTAGCACCTCCATAAATGGGACAAGAAAAGCAGGGGTACAGTAGTGACTCTACATCAGACACTCGAAAGCTCTCCCCCGGCCCGAGGACTAGCGCCCAGCTAGCAAACTCGGAGCTCTGCCCAGGGCCTTACGACTCAGCAGGGAGCAAAACGCTAATATTTATACTGATTTGAGCTGTGCTTTCCTCATGTTACGTGCCGTGCAGCCATATGGGGAGAAAGAAATGATCTGACAGCCAATAAATCTCCCACTGAGTATCGCAGAGAGATAGACAAACTTTACCACCTGCCTGTTTGCCCTCCTAGGTGGCGGAAACCCACTGTAGAGGACGACATGACAGGCTTGACAGAGAATCTCAGGATAACCATCTGGCTGCTGCCGCAGCAAAAGCAGCTGCTCAGGGCCCATCTTCTGATGCCCCTGGCTGGGAAGGGCCGCTTGGTCAGACTCCACCACATCTTCTCAGTCAGAAACGGAATGGGCCCGCCCATGGGCATCCCGTCCTCCCACCAGGATGGTGACAGCCAGACGATGGCAAGTGGTTCCTTCCTGGCGCAGTCACTGGAAAGTGAGTCAGTCTTTACTTCCAACCCTTCACCGGGGGAGGGAAGACCCAGCAGGTGGCCTTGAGGTTATTCACAGGAAAGGGACTTCCTATGAGAGCTCTGTCCTCTTGATGGGGCCAGGGTCATTCCAGGCACACAGAGACATGGCCAATGCCTGGGGAAGACCAGCACCTCAATCTCACTCATGCCAAAGAGTAAGGGGCTCCAACACCTGCTCATCTGGGCAGATTCTTTCTTTCTTTCTTCTTTTTTTTTTTTGTCTTTTTTGATACTGGGTCTCACTATGCACATCAGCCTGGCCGAGCTCATGTTGTAGCCCAGGCTGGTCTGGAGCTTGCAACAATACTCCTGCCTTGGCCCCTGAGTGCTGGGACTGTAGGTGTGTGCCACCACACCTGGCACGGGCAGATACTTTCACAAACTGGGTTGAGGCTTTTTCCTCATAGAACAGAAAAGACACAAGAGGTAGTAAAGGTTTTGCTCTCAGAAACCATCCCCAAATTGACTTCCTAAGAGCTTACCAAGGAATAATAGACCATCTTTTTTTTTTTTTTTTTTTTTTA
>NDGM011176755.1:0-16653 GCA_002564305.1 Octomys mimax | reverse complement strand
CTCTATCTAAAGCTATCACCCCAAGTGAAATGGAAGTCTCCAGAGTGGTTTACAATATTTACAGTGTAACTTTCTTCTGAGACCCTACTGCTTTGAGTCCTATTTTTGTTAGTACCTAAGTTAGATAGGAGCAGCAGTCCTGGCTTATTTGCATGCATATAGTTAGAATAATAGTGAACACCGAGTGTACACAATGCTGTTCTTAGAATTTATAACTCACTCAACCCTTATAACAAGTATATTTGGTGAAATATATTTTTAACTCCATCTCATAGAAGTGAAGCCTAAAGCATCATAGGTTTAGGATTTTGCCTGAGATTATAGTATTTCTACACAAGCTTTCCGATTCTAGATTTCTGATTTTATTCACATCTATTCTATGAAACATAGGTTTTACTCAAATGAAAGAAGGGTGGATGGAAGATTCTATAGGCCTGCTTTGAAAATTATCATAAAATTATCATAAACTGGGTGGTTTACAATCAACAGAAATTTACTGGTCTTAGTAGTGGTGCTGAGAAGTCAAACATGAAGGCCAATTCAGTGTCCAACCAGCGCCTGCTCTCTGGATCGTAGAGGACTGGTGCTGGCTGTGCCCTCATATGTTGGCAGGATGAAGGGGCTTTCCCGGCTCTTGTTATGAAAGTGTTAATTCCATTCGCCAAGGCAAAGCTCTCTTGGTCTAGTCAGGTCCCAGAGCCCCACCCACCTCTCCACACCTTGGGCCTTGGCAGAATTTCAGCACAGCACTCTGGGTGGGAGGCTCAGAGCAGGGCAGTGGCCTGCCACGAATCTGCTGTATTCCCCCCCCCTTCCTGTCACCTAGCAACCTGCTTCTGAGTCCTGGTCTTGCTCCTCTTCTCGTCGCTCCCTCTTCATTGCTGCCAGGCTGGTAAAATATATCTGATCATGTTCTTCTTGGGCTGCAAATATTTTGATGATTTTACCACCCCACCCTCTGTGTTTGGAAGCACAGGTTCATCCCCTCAATGTGACTCCACCCTTTCATGTTGTCTAATGAATTGCAGTTTACAGATCACAGGATATTCTCTTTTGTTTTCTTTCTTTGTTTCTTTCTTTGTTTGTTTGTTTCTTTCTTTTTTTAACGGAACTGGGGATTGAACTCAGGCGCTTGCAAGGCAAGCTCTTATTCTACTGAGCCATCTCCCCAGCCCAGCATGTTTTCTCAGACTCCCTTGAATGTCACATGTTTTCTTCTTTTGATTGTTTGGGGGCAGAAATGTCTTCGGAAGCTTCTTACGGAGCCTAATTCCACTTGTAGGTTTTCTTCCTGACATCGTTCTGAGCAGGAGGAATTTCGCTGTGGCTCCTCTAGCATCACACGCCCCAGGACGCATTTCCCTTGGCTTCCAGCCATGCTCTCGTCCAAAGCATCTGAGCCTCTTCAGGGCTGTCTCTTTGTGTTAGTCAGCCCTATGGCAGTGCTTTTGGGTATAAACACTTTCTGTACCCTTTTAATCAGTGAGTGGATATATAGCACTAACATCAAGGATATCAAAAAATAATGAGAAAAAAAGTCACTGAAACTTAAATTATCAGGGATACTGTACTAAGCCTGGAGGAGGAATGTTTTAGAGCTTTCGTTGACACAGCCTGCTGTGGCACATGTGCCAATGGATTTGTTACCACCAATCACACCATCACACTGTGACTCTAAGTTGCCTTAGAATCAGTTTTCCTCACAGCTAAGTGTGAGCTCTTAATTGAACCTCTTATATGTTCTTTTTGGTTGACAAGCTGTATGCATTTGGTGAAATACAACAATCTTCTTAGAATGAGAAAATGGAAAGACAGGATTATTTTTCATTTTATGTAATGAGCCGTAATTAGCTGCAAATCACATGAGGAGCTTGAGACAGGAAAATTTATAAGCAAAATGCAGAAACATTATCGTTGTACTCCATTGTGTACTGGGCCAGAGGAAAAAGAAAACAAATAAGAGCAATAGAATGTGAAGCTTCTGGTCAGTAACATAAACACAATGTCCAGGGATGCAGGAAATGGACCTGCAACCCACTGCGGTGACAGGGGAGGAAGCTTACCAGACAAGTGCTGTGTGACATCTTATAGACAATAGAAATTTATTATTTTGCAGTTCTGGAGACTATAAAGTCCACAATTGGGACACTGGCACCTGATGAAGGCCTCTTGTTCCACTGCTGTCCCATGATTCACTGAGCTGTATCCCCAGCTCAGTGAGACCAGTTCTCATTATGTTGCTTAGACAGGATTCTGACACGTGATCCTCCTTTCAGTCTTCCCCAGTGCTGGGATGACAGGCACGTAGCACTTCACCGAGCTGAATTCAGTTTTAAACCAATCCTTCTTGCAGTACCACTCACCAGGTCAGAACTGTCATACCTAATAACCTCTTAAGGGTTCCAATTGCTCAAACTGTCTTATTGTGAATTAAGTTTCCCACACATGAACTTTGAGGGACACATCTAAACAAAAGTAAAAATATACTATCTGATAATACTGTATCATGAGTAAATTCTGTATTGGACCTTGTACTGCATATTGGATGTACTTACTAGTATACAAATATAGACCTATACAGGCTACATATAATCTACATCTTGCTAGGATCTCTGATAGATAGAATGATATATCAGATAGATAAGTAGATAGATAGGTAGATAGATAGATAGATAGATAGGCAGACAGAGATTTTAATTATTTTAAATAGCCAAAAATTCAGATTCAAAAGATAATATTTAACAAAAAACTCCTCTGGTCAGCAAAGTCACATTTTCAAAATCAGTTCTCAACTTTCAGAAAACACTTCAATGACCCTGTAACGAACACTCCAGCAATTTTGTCCACGAACTTTTAAGACAAATTAGAAAACCAAATTGCACATAAGAGATGACAAGATGCAACTACTAGAAACAAGAAGAAAGAAGTTAGTGGGGGAATGTAATAAGAGGTAAGAAATTTCTGCACTTGGTACAGAGTGCAGAAATGTAGGGTGTATTTGGTCTTCGGGAAGGCACACAGATCAACTGAAGTTTGCAGTGCTTTGCTAAAGAGGAAAGAGGCCCTTGCAGCAGCCGTGGGGCTCTTGCATGCTAAGCACTGAGGAATGCAAATATAGGCAGCTATTAAGCATAGCTCACCTGACATTTGCATGCTGTTATTCTAAAACATATCTGACAGTGGAATCCTTGACTCCACAGAGGAGAATCTTAAACATGTCATATATCTATGTCTCATGCACAGATGGTCCTAAGTCTTTTTAGCCCAAATTTCCTTTCCATTCATTTTCCATTCTCCTCCAAATCTGAACTTCTCTGTGTGAGCTTGGATGAATTTCTTCACATAAAGGCTGTGGTACAGAAGCCAAGGGCTGTTCTTTCCTTTAAGGGCTACACATCATAGCTACTATGTGTCATTGACCATGTGACCATTCAATCATGTGTCTTTCACTTGCTTCAAAGAAATCTTCAGAGTATGCCTAAGTAGCTGACCCTAATCTCCTAAAAATCTCATTTCTGTAGAAAGACACTAACCGAGGGGCACAGCTACTGGTTTCTGTTCATGTGACCTAACAGAAAAAAGGTCCTGTGAGTAAGCAGACACACACAAGAGTAGTATATATCTAAGATCAATTCCTATCAAAAATATTGGACAGACCTATGAAAAATACAAGTCTAAGGGCTATTTAAAACCAGCCTTACAGAGATGTGTGCCTACATGATTTAGGGCACAGGTGCAGATTCCAGTTTTGGTTCAGTTCCTTTTCTATTTAGTAACCTTTTAAAGCCTACACTCAGAAGCTATCAGCCATACGCTTCAACCTCTTCACCCGCTCTTTGTCTCTGCAATTCACAGTTGCTTAAGCTTCTCCTCATATTCCTGCCACTCCCACTGCATGACTGTGGCTGAAATGAAAAAAAAAATGAGTTTTAAAAAACACAGTAACAAAAGAACAGCACAGCTCCAAACACATATGTGAACTTTAGTAATACACCTTCTGCTCAAACTAAAATTTCTGAATGTTTAAGACTTTGTTTTACCAAGAAAGCTTGGGACAGTTCCAAAGTTCCTGTCAGACCATATTATTGTTGTTATCATTACTTTTTCTTAAAATTTCATGGTGTATAAAACCAATGTTTAATATTTGGTGAATTCATTTAAAGATGCCTCCCCCTGTGAAACTGCTGGATAAATCAGATATGGCAATAGCAGTAGAGGTGGGCACAAAAGCTACGCCTTATCTATACCTGAAAATTCTAAGTACAGTCACTGTACATATTTTTATCAATTTGCAATTTTTAAAACTCTTCAGGCTGTACACAATATAAAAGCAGTGAAAAAATCTAATTTTTTAAATTTTTAAGCAACAAAATATTCCCCTATATGAAATGACCCATTCCAGGTACTGTAAATGTCTGAATGAATAGAAAACAAACACATTTTGTTTTCGAATAGGCAACTACAAGAGGAGGGCTAAATAGATATTGATTAGCTGATAGATTTTATTTTCTGGCATATTACATATTTAGAATGAAAGGAAATAAAATGAGACTGTTAGTTTCTTTATTGTGTCCAACAGCCTATGGATAAATATCCGCCTCTTGGGAAATCATTTTCTTCTGTAATAGGCCTGTTCTGGCAAAACTTGTGTGGTATTCAGTGTGAGCCTTCCTTCGTCTAATTTCTTCTTGTTACTCATATTCAATCCTGCCTTAGTCCGGGCTGCTTATTCTCTTAAATACACTTCTTGGTCTTTTGATGATCACCCCCTAGACTTTATTTTTGCTTGGCCTGGTTTCCTCTACATAATTATTTTAATCAGGAGCACCATCTCCTTTAGCTGTGACAGCAAATGATGCCATTTTCAGAATAGTACAGAAAATGAAAGTGGCTAGAATCCAGTTGAAATTGCTTTGTGAGGGTCTTCCAGGGGGATGGAGGGGTGGAGAGGATGCATTGTGATGCGCCGTAATAAAGATCAGAGGCTGCTTGCTGCCGGAATGGTATCATTCCTACCCTGGGAAAGGTTTGTTTTAGAATGGAATTGTGGAATTTATATCCATTAAAATCTCAGGGAATGGGCTGGTGAGATAGCTCAGTGGTCTGAAGTGCCTGCTTGGCAAGCTTAGGCAAGTGCAGGGGCCATGGGTTGATCCCTGGCACCACATGCTGTGCCAGCCCTGCCCCCATGGTGGGATGAGCAGGCCACAAAACAAATCCTTAAAAACTCAGGGAAGGTTTGAAGAGGTTGGGCCATTGCACTGGAGCATGTGAACTAGCAGCACACCTGCTGAGAGGCACCTGACAAATACAGCTTTAGATAGATTGAAACACAAACAGTGAATGATTATTGGGGACAGAGGTCTCCAACCTTGGTATACTTAGGAATCATCTGGTGCTTGCTGAAATGTGGGTTTCCAGGCCTTATCCCCAGACACGTTGATTTTGTGCATGATACAGAGGAATCTGTGATCTGCAGCTTACAGAACTGAAGGATGTATTCTGCAGAGATCTGTTGCAACTGCCAATTTTTGCAGAACATTGGAGAGACATGACACAAACAGCGTAAGGCATGACGGCCTGAGTGAACTGTGAAACTTAAAGGATAGTGACCAGGGATTTTTCAGGCTTCTTTTAGCTTCAGTGCGGGTTGTTCATTGATTCTTCAAATTCCATCATATCATGAGAGAGAGAGAGAGAGACAGAGAGAGAGAGACAGAGAGAGACAGAGAGAGACAGAGAGACAGAGACAGAGACAGAGACAGAGAGACAGAGAGAGACAGGGAGAGACAGAGACAGAGACAGAGAGACAGAGACCGAAATGACAGGGAAAGAGACAAAGAAAGAGTAATGAAGGATTGACCCATAATGAATGTTGGATGAACCCTAATGAGCTGAGATGTACAAAGTCCCAAATTGCCCACCCTCTTATGGAAACAATATTGATATTCAGATGTTAGTTTATTGAGTTTTGCCTGACAATACTAACCATGGGGCGGCACTTCAGCGAACCCATTCCAGTTGCTTCACATCTTAATATCAAACAAATCAAAATATTGCCAGCTACAATTAGAACAGATATTTGATCAATTTCACTGTGGATCCAGCTAGCCAATCCTGTCACCTCCTTGGCCAAATAAGACAGGACATAAAAATTGCAGAAATATTAAAATTGGCAAGATAAAGTAATATTATGTACTAGTAACTGACTCTGTGTCTAAGCTATCCTATCCAGCTAGTCTATAAAGGAGAAAGGTGTCTTCTTTTGTTTTTGTTGCTTTTAAACTTTTATTTCATAAGTATAATGTCCCCTCTAGAAAATAGAAGCTGGAGGGTCTCTGCAGAAAATGTCCACTCACTGTGGTGGGAGAGCAGACTGGCACAACCACTGTAGAAATGGAGGTTCCTAGGATGACGGGTTGCCTTTGATCCAGCTATACCCTTTCTTGGAATCTTCACAGAAGAAGTGAGAACATTATACCATAGTTATATATTCATTCCCATGTTATAGCAGCACAGTGTGAAATAACTGTGTCTTGGAAACTGCTCCAAAACCCATTAAAGTATGGCTCAAAAAAGATGTGGGTTTTAGGGCTGGCCAGATAGCTCATTGGACTAACGTGCCTGCTTAGGTAGGTGCAGGGACTGGGGTTCGATGTGAAATGGACTCATGTATGTAAATATTATATTGTTTGTCTAGTGTGAGAAACTGAAAGTATTAATAAGGATCAAAATGTAGAAAATTGGGAAATGGGAAGAAAATGTTCAAATGGGAAGTGGGTTTGGGGGAAGGAGAGAGTGAAACGAAGGAAGGGGAAAGAAAAAAAATGAGACAAGATGGAAAAAATGGAAAAAAGCTTTTGTAAATAAGGAAGAGAGCCAAGAGGGAAGAGCCCCCACCACTGCCCCTCTTGCCATTGAAGGAGACTCGGTGATCTGTGCTGAGCTGCACAGGATCAAAAGGCCCTATGCAAGTTCCCCCCAGCCCCATCACAGGGGTGGTGAGTCAGGGCGGAGAGGACTGGCCTCATCCGTAGCCTCTCTATTGCGGTGGGGGCTTTAGTACCGCAGAACTCAGGTGGCTGGCCTATCCCCCACACCACAGGGTGGGCAGCCAGAAGGGGACGTCCAGGGATGTAGCAACCAGGAACTCCAGAGGAACCCAGGGTAAATCTGCTCTAGCAAAGGGAAGCACTTTGCCTACAGACTCCTCATTCATAATTGGTTTCATTATATAACTATGGATTTTGGTCCTATGGTCTAAAGTACAAAACCAATAGTTACCGCAGTTTGTCAATTTCTAAATTGTAATTGATGCTATCACTATGGCTAATTTGCTGTTGTAGCTAGGATATCACATTGTTGTAATGATTTGCCGTCCCTTGTGTAAAAATCCTGGGAAGCTTTGGGGTTATAACCACAGCGAGTCCTACACCAAAGTACTGGGGTCAGAGCCGAACAGAAAACTAACTTCTGCGTTCAGTTAATTGGAAAGGTAGGCTCTTGAGACAGACATAGACCAAGAGTCTCCTACACACAGAAGACATTTGTAAGAACAGATTTTTTCTTACAGAGGCCTTGATAATATTGATATACGTACCTACTACCAAAACTCACAAGGAAAATTACAGAAAACAAAATGACTGTTTTAAAATATAAAATGCTAAGACAAAGAGCAAAAATGCAATCCTAGACCTCTACCTCATCCAGAACAAGTCCTGGAGACATTGACATAGAAGAATTTGGAAGTCATGCACCTGAAATTTGAGAAATGGTAGCAAATGAAGTAAAGAAACAGCTCTAGGAGGCTATAGAGGAAATCAGATCAGAAATAATCTCTCAGGTAAAGAAATGACAAAAGAGAAAAGAAAGAAGAAAGGAAAAAATACACATGGATATGCTCAGGATAGCTTGTATATTTATGCTGCTGAAGTCTGAAGGTCTGCTGAAAGGAGCAGTTAATGTTCAATTTTCTTCCCTTGGCTTGTTAATTTTTTGATCAATTTTGCATGCTTATATCTAGTAATCTGAACAACTAATATGAAGACAGAAATAAACAATATAACAACCGTTGTTGAATTCCTATCATTTTGCTTTGTGAAATTCTTTTATCATTGCTTATTTATATTTTCTAATTCTTAATCTCTTAAAAAATAGAAAGGAAATGACAAGAATAAGAAAGAATTGTTCAGAATATCAAAAGAAGATATAGATGAAAAATACAGGAGCATTGTACAATGATGGAAAACTTGAATAAGCAATATAGGAAAGAAGTAGATGTATGAAACACATTCAAAGAAATATACAGGAAATCCAAAATTCCATTGAAGGCTGGCAAAAATCACTTGAACAAAATTGAAGATAGGGGCTGGTGAGATAGCTCAGCAGTGTAGAGCACCTAGATAAGCAAGTTTAGGCAGGCACAGGGGACCAGGGCTCAGTCCTTGGTATCTTATGCTGTGCCAGCCTGGCCCTCAGGGCAGGCTGAGCAGGCCAAAAACACAAAATAAAAAAATAATAATTAAGTAAATGAAGAGAGATTTTCAGATCTTGAATAAAAGATTGCAACCAGAAATCATGAAAAGAAAGATCCTTAATAATAACAAGGAACCAAGAAATAATAATTTAACAGCTGCAAGAAGATGCAAAGAAAAATATAAGAATTATAGATGTCAACATAAAAGCTGAAATGAATAAAAATGATATAAAATGACTATTTGCAGAATCAATAGCAGAAAATTTCCCCAACATGGGAAAACAATGAGATGCAATTAAACACAGAAGAACAATAGGGAATAAACAGCAGGAAAATAATATGACAAAGATAAACCAATGCATACGTTATAACCATAAATGTAATGGCCTCAATTCTATCAAAAAAAAAAATAGACGGGCAGAGAGGATCAAGAAACAAATCCAACAATATACTGTATACAACAAACATATTTAAATCAAAAGGAAATTCATAGACTGAAAATCAAAGGATGAAAAGCCATACTCTGTGTACTGGAACCCAGGACAATGTAGCAGTAGCTATTTTGTTTGCAGACAATCTTAACTTCAAATCAAGAACTATCAAATGAGTGAAAGAAGTTCAATACATACTTGTTAGGGGAAAACTGCAAGAGGAATAGATAACAATCTAAATATGTATTCATCAAATACAGGAGCACCTATCAATATGAGACAAATATTAAGAGATATGAAAAATCAAATAATCAATAACACAATTGAACTGAGGGAATGTAACGTCTGATTGTCATAAAGAGATAGATGAACTAAAAAAAGTCATCAAAAATGTAGCAAAACTCGAACCTGTGAACAAATGGACTCAGTAGATTCTTTACAGAATTTTCAATCCAAAAACATCAGAACACACATTCTTCTCAAATGCACGCAGGGTGTGCTATAACATAGAACATATCCTAGCCCATAGAACATGTTTAAGTAAAAGAAAATAAGTTAAAATTATCTCAGGCATATTATCTGACTTCAGTGCAATGAACTTGGAAATTATTGACAAAAGAAGTTGCAAAATCTCCATAAATACATGGCAATTAACACTTTACTGAAAAATTAAAGGGTCACATTTGAAATCAAAGAAAAAATTAGTAAATATCTCCACTCAAGTAAAAATGCAAATACAACCTACCAGAACCTGTGGAATGCAATAAAAGCAGTCCTCAGAGGGAAATTTATAGTGCCAAATTCTCACATGAAGAAAACAGAACAAACATAAATAAACAACATGATGCTGCATCTCAAGCTTCTAGAAAAAGAAGGGCAAGTCAAGACCTAAACCAAAAGAAGGGAGGAAATTACAAAAATCTGAGCAGAAATTAATGCAATGGAGATTACAAAAACAATACAAAGAATTAATGAATCAAAGATTTGGGCCAGGGAGATAGCTCAGTACAATAAGTGCTTGCCTGGCAAGCACAAGGGCCTGAGTTCAATGCCTGGTTCCGCAAAAAAAAAGGTTTGGTTTTTTGAAAGTACAAATAAAATTTATAAACTGTTAACCAATCTTATCCAGGAAAAGGAAAGAAAAGAAAAACTCTGATTGGTGCACTGAGGAATGCAAAATTGAAATCACTACACATCATGTGGAAATTGAGAAACTCATCAATACCCACTTTAAAAATATTTACTTGCATAGGATGGAAAACAGAAGTGAACAGATTCCTACATACATAGTTTTGGATTACCAAAACTAAATCAAATGTTCATAAAAATTTTGAATAATCCTACATCATTCAATGAAATGAAAATGCAGTTGAAAACTTACCAACAAAGAAAAACCAAAGTCCTGATAGATTCATAGCTGAATTCTACAAGAAATTTAGAGAAGATTTAACATCAATATTCTTCAAAGTCTTTAATAAAATCAAAAGGGAAGCAGTTCTCTCAAACTCATTCCTGGAGGCAAGTATTGCCATGATACGAAAACCACAGAAACCACACACACACACACACACACACACACACACACACACACACACGAACTACTGGCCAGTCTCCCTAATGAATATAGATGCAAAAATCCTCCATAAGATACTATGAAACAGAATGCAGCTAGAAGATAACGTACCATGACTAAATAGAACTCATTGTGGAGATGCAGCAATATGTGTAAATCAATAAATGTAATGCACCCGTATCAACAGAAACAAAGACAAAATCACATGATCATCTCAGAAGATACAGAAAAAGCTTTGACATGGACAATCAGAATAGATGGTCTTTACTTCAATCTGAAAAGCCAACAATGACAAACCAACAGGCAACATCATACTAAATGGACCAAGTCTGAAAGCTTTCACTCTAAAACCAAGAACAAGACAAGGATGTCCACTCTCACCGTTCCTTTACAATATAGTTTTAGAAACATGAGCCAGAACAATTGAAAAATAGAAAAATATAAAAGGAATGAGGACAACGAAGGAGTGAAATTATCATCATTTATAGATGATATGATACTCTAAATAGAGGACCACAAGAACTCCTCAAAAGACTTTTAGATTTAATAAGCAAATTTAGTAGTATAGTAGGATACAAAGTAAATGCTAAGAAAGGAATAGAGTCATGTACACAAATGACAAACTCACTGAGAAAGAAATTAAAGAAACCACACCCTTCATAATATTATCCCCCAAGATGAAATATTTAAGAATAATCTATCTTAGCAAATAGTTCTATAAATTGAAAATTACAGTACTGTGACAAAAGCGATGAAAGAGGATTTCTAAAAGTGGGAAGATAGTCCTTGCTTATAAGTAGAAATAAATATTGTGAAAGTTGCCATACTTCCAAAGCTACTATACATGTTTACTGCAATCTTAATCAAAATAGCACACCTAACAGATGTAGAGAAAACATCCCTAAAATTCATCTGGAACCGGAAGAGAGAAATAGCAAAAGATAATCCTGGGCAACAAAGTAAAGGCAGGAGGCATGACAATCCCTGACTTGGAATTAAACTACAATGCAACTCTGATAAAATCAGCACAGCACAGGCATAAAGACAGACCTGAGGATCAATGGAACAGATTAGAAGATGTAGGCACAGCTACAAACATACTTATTCACCTTATCTTCTTTTATGTATTTAGTACAGGGTCTATCGGGTCTCGCTGCACAAATCAGACTCATAGTGATCCTCTTGTTTTTAGCCTCCCAAGTGCTGGGATTGCAGGCAGCACGGCATTCTAGGAATCAAACCCCAGTCCCTGCATCTGCCTAAGCAGGCACTTTCATCCACTGAACTTTCTGGCCAACCTGGTTACCTTATCTTTGACAAAGGGGCTAACTGTGTTCACTGGAAGAGATACGTTCTTTAGTAAATGGTGCTGGCCTTCCACATGCTCCGAACTCAAACTAGACCCATGTCTATCACCATGCACTAAGCTAAAGTCAAGAATGAATAAAAGATTTAATATTGAAGTAGAATTACTAAATCTATGGGAGGAGCAATTAGGTAGAAATCTTGAAGACATAGGGGTTGGCAGAGACTTCATGAACGGAAACCAAACTGCATGGGATATACATCAAAGTATCAACAACTGGATTGTCATCTTATTGAAATGTTTTGCACATCAAATAAAGTCACCAACCTAGTGAAAAGAAAATCCACAAATGGGGAAAAATAGCTGATTATCCCTCAGACAAAAGATTTCTATCTATAACATATAAAGAATTTTAAAAAACGAGGTCCCTAGAATTGGAAGACCAATCAAAAAAAAAAAATGGGTATCTGAGTGAATACATATTTCTCAAGTGAAGAAACACAGTGATGAATAAATGTATGAAAAAATGTTCAACAGCATTGGTCATTCAAGAAGTCAAATTAAAACAACAATGTGATTGGATAACATAAAAAAAATAAAACAAAAATTCAACCAATAACAAATGCTGGCATGGTTGTGGTGAAAAAGGAACAGTTCTCCACTTTGGTGACAGTGAAGACTGGTATGACCACTGTGTGGAGATTCCTCAAAAATCTATGAGTAAAGGTCCTATTTGACTCAGCGATTCCTCTGGCAAATATTTTCCCAGAAAGATGAAAAGCCTTATACTACAGTAATATATGTGCACCAATGTTTATAGCAGCACAATTTATCATAGATAAATCTTGGAGATAACGCAAATACTCATCAACTTAGGAATGAATAAAAAAGATGTGGTATTTTTATACAATGTATTACTCAGCTATAAAGAAAGACAAGCTTGAAGCTTTTATAGGTAAATAGACGCAACTAGAGACCATATTGGTAAGTGAAACAAATTGTACTTGCTTGTGTAAACATCATGGTGTAAGAAACCAAAATGTAGATATTACACAGAAGGTACAATAGACATTGTAAAAAGGTAAAAAATTGTTCAAAAAGAAAAAAAAAATGGGATGGAGAAAGGAGAAAAGGAGGGACTATATATATGTGTGTGTGTGTGTATATATATATATATGTATGTATATATATGTATATATATTAAATCTAACATATAACATATGTACATATGCTTAGATATATGTACCACTAATTTCTGTTAATTTATTGAAAAAAACAGTTAAAATTTATATTATTTGATGAGTTTTTTATGCCTATACCTGATAATGTGAGCTAACACCTTGGAGATAACAGTATGCAATATAATAACTGTTGTTAATTCCCTATCATCTTGTTTCAAAACTGTGTATTGTTTTTATTGTTCTTTTAAATTCTCTTTAAAATAAAAAATGAGGAGGGGAGAGATGGTAGAAAGGAGGAGTGGGAATAGGAGCAAGTGATGAGTTAGGGCAGATTATGTGCAGGTACGATTCGCCTATGATGAATATGATCATTATGCATACCTTAAATTTATAAGTGAATTAATGTACCATCTACCATTTAATTAATTAGGAAAAGAAAACAATGTAAATAGCAGCACCACAAATCTGTGTGGAGAGCACTCTCAGTGAATGTTCATTGCCTTTGTTTTTTCTTTCTTTTACATTTCTTGGTTGTACTGTTTCTAATAGTACAAACTTTATAAGGAAAAAAGGCAAAAAGCTCCAATCTATTAGAAAACTTCTGCTAAACTGTTCATGATTAGGTGGGCTTAATTATCCTGTGGGGTGCTGTTTTCATGCACAACCTCCTTGTCGACCAGATATATAAACGTGATACACTTTGGCCACATTAAGGGTGTGATGTGGGGCCAGTGTCAGTCAGGCAAGGACGTGGGCTCTGCCAGCGCTGAGTGAGTGCCCATGCTGGTCACTGATCACAAGGCCTTCCCGCGGCACGTAAATGGAGGTGCCAGACATGGTAGGAGCATAGGCGGGGCGTGACGAGGCCAGGCTGGCATGTTGCGTCTTCCTATAGATTCAGCAATCCCTTCCTGAAGATGTGAAATCTGAAATCTTTCAAAGCTATAATTATTTTTAGTGTCAGTAAGACACTATGAGTAGAACATTCCATCCCTCACTTTGTGGGATGGGTTGTCATGGCCAAAATTGAGATGCACTGATATTTTAGAAAATTGCCATTGGGCTATATATTGAAAGCACATGTGAATTATAAAGGAATTCTCTGCAGACACTCGAGTCTTAGCCCTAATATATCTCAATATGTCATATACAAATGTTCCCAAATATGACAACAGGTAAATCTGGAATATTTCCGGTGTGTCTTTCAGGTAATGGATTCTCAACCTTGACTTTAGGTCAACTTCCTTGAGATTCAGCTTTTGTAGCTGTAAAATGGGTATAAAATAACTCTATAGAATATTGAAATGATTCAGTAGAAGGGTTGTTTTGATCATCACCTACAATTACCAGCAAACAATGAATGTTTTAGAAGTATTTGATTTCTTATAATCTCTTGGTGTGTATATGCAAAAAGAAATGCAATTCTGTGTCTTATCCATAGAGGCGTTTAATAAAGAAATAAAATATAAGTTTCTGGCTCTGTGTGCTCACCTTCTAAAAGGAGATGTACAGCCCTTACATAGAGAGCAGAAGCCATGAGCTTATCATAGGATTTGGCATGGAGATGCTGTCTGGTCTCATATTGGTGCACAATAAGAGGATTGTGGAATGATACCTATGTCAAATAAATGACACTTTGTCTTGAAGGAAAACATACAAAAGGGCTAGAAACATAGCTCAGTGCAAATGCATTGGGTTCAATGGCTAATACTACATTTTTTTTTTCTTTTATTTTGTGGAAAGCCCTTCTAAGACATCCATGTTTTTTTTTCACTCAAAAAAAAATCGATGTGAATATTTTTGCTAATAAATTTTAAGAAACAAGGGTAGAAGTGGGTTTTAAGAGTCATAGTAATGCCTAAGTTTCCTCCAAAATCTGTCATGCTTTGCTTTTCTCTCAGATGCTCAGGAGATTTTTGATCCCATAAGGCTGGTTTTCACACCAAGGGCTCAGTGATCACGCTTTTGGTTGAGCCTGCTTACAGCTTCTCTTGTCCAGAAGAAATGCTTTCTTTCAAGAGGCACACAGGCCTAAAGCGATGAATTGGCATTTGCGCTGCCGCCAGGCACACATGAGTGAGGAGTGAGGAGGCAGAGACTCACCAGGAGCGATGAGGCGGCAGCAGGGCCCTGAGCCCTGGGACGGCTCTGAAGTGGTTCAGAACTCGGGGCCTCAGCCCTTCCTTATCCCGAGACGTCTGGGTTCGCTGGCTGACCCCACTCCTACAGACTAGTGTCTCTAACTGGCCTTCAGCTTCTTCCAAGTAGGAGTGTACTTTATGCTCCGTATGGATGCATCTATTAGTTTTTCTGCAGGGTATGCCTCTGAAGTATTTCAGTTGGCAAAGGTACCATCAGAACAGAGCTGCTGAAAAATCTAGCGGTTTCCTCCTATGAATGTTTTCTCAAAATGTGCTCTTTGTCCCCGGTGGAAGCAACAGTCACCTCAGCTTGCGCTTCCTACCCCACCCCAATTTTGCTTAGAGGGATGTCAAGGGAACAACTGATTCAGATGAAAGTGTCTTAGTAATTGAAGGCATTTCTAGAGACAGCTTTTCTTTATTTCCAAGATAAAATTGTTACATGAGTCTAGAAATCACTTGGTAAATTTTGTTTTAAATTTTCCAGTGGCTCTACTATTTTGAGAGCAGTTTAAATAGTTAGAAATGGAATGAGAAAAAGTAGAGCCAGAGTATAATTTTCTCTGAGAAAGACTTCTCGAGAGCCTTAAAAATATAAAACACAAGCTTCAGAATTTGAAATGTCAATTCCATTTCAATTTTCTTCAGTAAATGCATTGTGAATTTTATTATTTCAATATGACAAATGTAATTTATGTAACTATAACCCTATAGAATGATCAAGTTCTTTTTTTAATTAAAAAAAATCTTTTGTTTATTTGCCATGGGATCTCGCTATGCACCCTGGACTCCTAGTGATCCTCCTGTCTCAGCCTCCCCAGCTCTGGATTTATAGGTGTCAGCTACAACACCCAGTTTCACTGGCCAGTGTGGCATGCCTGGGGTTATGGGGTCAGCACAGCATGCAGTACTGGGGATCAGACGGGGGTCCTCACGCTGGCCAGGCAGGCGCTTAGGGCACCAAGCTCTCTCCCCAGCTTGATAAAGTTCTTTCAAGAATATAATCTGTAGCATCTGTCTGAGCCATGAAGCCCACCCTGTGGCCTTGGGATCTAGGATCCAGCAATAATCTGCAGTATTCCTGCTGTTTGCTGTAGGGTATGGCGCATGGTATGCAGTCCTGTCTATCCACAGAATGGTTGCAGTTTATGTCTTTCCTTCTTCAAGGATACTGAGGTTATTCCTTGATATTTTAAAAGATCATCCAAATATTTACTTTGATTCTAATTACTTGAAAATTATATATTAGAAAACAAAGTAATTTTAAGAGATATTATACATGTTAATGATATCTGCTTTTTCTTTATTTAAAAAATCATTCTCCCATTCTTCCTAGAACAAATTAAAAATATTTTCCACTCTTTTAAGAATATATATTCTTCTTAAAGCACCTGCAAGCAGGCACGGGGGCGGAAGTTTGATCCCCAGGCCTGCCTTGTGGGCCCCGCCCCTCGGGGTGCACTGAGATGGCAATTCAGACTGGGAGTGGTGGCGCGGGCCTGTAATCCCAGCTCTTGGGAGGCTGTAAAGAAGTGAATCACTAGG
>NDGM011176751.1:0-12959 GCA_002564305.1 Octomys mimax | reverse complement strand
CTTCTTCTTCTTCTTCTTCTTCTTCTTCTTCTTCTTCTTCTTCTTCTTCTTCTTCTTTTTCTCTCTTTTATCATCTTTCTTTGCTACCTCTTAATGTATTTAGCAAAGAAGAAATAGGAAAGTGATTTGGTTTTATGTATGGCACAAAACATTGGCTTTAGAGTTCAATGACCTAGGTTGGTGTTATGAACCGAATATGTTCATTTCTCAAGTTCATATGTTGAAAAGTAATCCACACTGTGATGACAGTAGGGGGTTGGGTCACTGGGACACAATTAAGTCAAGAAGTGGTGTTCTCATGGATGGAATTAGTGTCCTTATGAAAGAAGCATGAGAGAGCCTTTAGCTCCCTTTTTGTCATGTAAATAGGTATGCAAACTTGAAGCAAGCTTTCAATAGAACCCAACTGTGCTGCTGACACCTGGTGTTGGATATCAAGCCTCCATGATTAAGTGTGAGAATTAAGTGTTGTTGAAGTCTTCCAGTTTCTTGTAGTTTGTTTTAGCAGCTTAGATTGATTAAGAGAATTAGATTTCTGGTTAATTGCTCCCCAGAGTTAAGCCATTAATGCTGCCTTAATTTCAGTTTCTCAACAAGTAAAACTGTCTATGATTACTTAGAATAGTGAATAACCATTAAGCCACCATTTTGGACAATTCCAAGGGGTACTATATACATAGAATAAAAACAATCTTGGGGGATACCTTAATTATGATAAATTATAATACCTCTAGTAAATGGAATACTACAGTCATTAAAGAGTCACATTTTCAGGTAATATTTACTTATGTCGAGAATTAAGTGAAGAGGGGTTAGGGAGATAGCTCAGCAGTCTAAGTGTTTGCCTGGCAAGTTCAAGGACCTGGGTTTAATTACTGGTAGTACATGTCATGCTGGTCCCAGGCACCAAGCCAGCCACCAAAACCTGGCATAGTGGTACACACCTGTAATCCCAGCCCTAGGGAGGCTGAGACAGAAGGATCACTATGAGTCTGAACTGTGCAGAGAAACCCTGTACCAAATAAATAAATAAGCAAATAAAAGATTAATTTTTTTTAAAGGAAAGGTTTATTTAGCTCACAGCTAGTGGAGGTTTCAGTCCATACTTGGCTGGCTCCAGGGCAGAAGGCAGCTGGCTTCATGGCAGAGAAGAACAGCAGAGAACGGAGGAAGGAACATCAGCTGTGGCATCTATCAAGCCTCTTTCCCTTCCTTCCACTGTGACTGCAAAGACTGGAGCCCCACTGTGAAGATCAAGCTCCTCCAAAGTAAAAAAAAATCTTAAGAATTAAGTGAAGAAAATCAGGGTGAAAATTTGTACATGATTTGGTTCCCCTCTTATTTAGAGAAGATTTAAGATTAGCAATAACCTCATGGCAGCGTTAACAGTAGTTGCCACTGCTAGGTAAGATTGTTCCTACTTTTCTGCATCTTCTTGATTTTTAATACTAAACATCTGTGGAAAGTGAGGGTCCTTTGTTCTCAAACATCCTTGGCAGTGGGGGGCAAGGTCTTCAGCAGAATAGCCCATTGACATCATCCTAGACAGAGGCACAAAAGTATCTCCCAGTACAGAGAAGAACAGTCAAGGGCAGGAGCTGCAAACAGCCACGGAGAGTGAGTTTTGTTTGTTTTCCAGGAAGAACACAAATTTCCATGCCAAAGTGCCAGTTGGATAAAGGCACTATCAGAGAGAAGCAGGTTCACCAGAAGAAGGGGTGAAAGACCGAGAATGAAGGTCTTTTTAGTTTTAGTAGAAGCAGATTACTAAGGTTGCACAGACCTAGGAGAGAAGGGAAGGCGTGTATTTCCTTACTGCTGAATTCTGGGTGCTCTTGGAGTGGCTTCAGTGTCAGGCCTAGTTCTCTTGGTTGGCTTGTGTTTATGTCCCAGCTGAGATCATGGGTATAGCACAGGCATTGTATGCATGCTGAATTGCACAAAAAAAAAAAAAAAAAAATCTGCTATACAAACAATCATTCCTGCTCCTCTCACCTGATAGGGTTGTTGATGAGGCAAGATGAGATAATATGCATGCGTGTGTTTTGCAAAATGCAAATGGAAGTTCCTGTTAGTGATGCATTCCTAGCTGAGCCTATGCAGTATTTCAGAAAAGTGGCTTAACCTGGGGTGACAGAATGCCTCTGGTCTTGGCAGAGTTAGGTCCCTTGTTAGTGTTTCCTGGTGTTAAAAGGCCTGTTCTTACTCTCGGGTGCTGACCTGGGGGTCAGTCCTTTGTCACTCTGAGTACTGGCATCTTGGGGAAACATTTCTTGGTGAAGCTTTGCAAAGTCTCTGTGAGTCAAACAGACCCTGATGGCCAGGGAACTAAACTGCAGTGATCTGGGGGTAGAAGTCATGTGGGCTCTCTGATGACCATCTGTGCTACAGGCAGAGGAGTGAACAAATGTCTGATTAAGGAGATTTGGGGATGACTCGCGGGGTCAGAGTCTATTTCCCGAGATTCCTGGAAACAGATCTTCATTGCAATACTGGAATTTCTTCTGTAGCTTTGACATAAGATTTCAGTTCTTCTGAATTTAGTACATTGCAGGTTTTTTTTTTCCTAATAGCAACCAACTGAAGGAATGGATTGACCTTTAATTTATAATCCTCATGTCATAGAATTTTGCAGAGGTTAACTTATGTCAGCTACGGTTCAAAACTGTCTGCTTCGCTTTGGAAAAGGCAGGTCTAGCTTTTAGTGTCAGCTTGAAAATAAAATAGATTTAAAAAGGAGCCAAGAGGGATAAAAGGATTTCATTACAAAACACAGATGAGGACAAGACAGAGAAAGAAAAGAAACAGAAGGAAGGAGGAGACCTCAGATGAGGGTTTAGTTTTGAAAAGAAAGAAACTAAAACTGATCTGCTAAAGAAGAGTGTTTTTGGCTCTTGGTAACTCATGGGCAGCCGAGCTCAGCCAGAGTGCTAGAGGGGCCAGTGACAGACAGAAAGCTTATGTGAGAGAGCCAGATACCTTGTCAGAAAGGCCTGGACTAACTCGGGTATTAATTAAAATGCGTTTTGTCTTTCAGTTATACGTGTAGTCTCTGTGATGCCCAGCTCAGACACCAGCTCAGGGCTGATGCCTTGGTCCTTAGCTGCCGTAGTTGTCTCTCAAGGTGATACTCAGCTATTGGCCTCATTGCCTCACTGGAAACACATTTGTCTGGTCCAGTGACTGCCTAGTGTACACGTAGGGAGGTTTGGTATCTGTCCTGTTATTTTTCTCTCATTGCTAGGACAAAATACCTGACACCCCAAATTAAAGATGGAAAGGTTTATTTAGCTCATCATTTATGCAGGTTTCAGTCCATAATCAATTGGCTCCAAGGCAGTGGTGGCATGGTACAGGGGCCACAGTTCAAGATGGCTCAGGACAACAAAAGCAATAAGAGCAAAAATAGAGAGTTGAGCAAGCCTCTTTCCCTCCCTTATGTTGTATGCAGGCTTTCCACCTTGGGGGGGACCCTTCCACTCATGGCATCTCCCCTTCTTTTGCACAGGGTGAAGATATTTTCACAGTAAGGAACCTGTTTGTACTTCTTCCCCTGAGAAGTGTATTCATCTCAGATGCCCAACTTTTGATTAGGTCTTTGAATTTTTAGGGCCTGATTTTTTAATCTTTTGTTTATTTGGTACAGGGTCTTGCTACAGAGTTCAGACTCATAGTGATCCTCTTGTCTCAGCCTTCCCAGCACTGAGATTACAGGTCTGCACCCTTGTTGGCTGACTCCGTATAGGACCAGCATGGCATGCAGTTCCAGGGATCAAACCTGGGTCCCTGAACTCACCAGGCAGGTGCTTGGACCACTGAACTATCTACCCAGCCCAAGGGAGTCAGATTGTTTTTAACATTCTTTATATGTTTCAAATAGAAATCCTTTGTCTGAGGGACAGTTGACTAAATTTTTCCCCCTCAACTTGTAGGTTTTCTTTTTACTCTGTTAGTGATTTCTTTTGATGTGCAAAAACTGGATACAGCTAGAGAACCTACTCATAAGTGAAATAAGTCAGACCCACATGTGTAGACATCATATTGTCTACTGGGGGTAAGAACCTGAAAGAGTAACTAATCCAAAAGGTATAATAGATACTGTGAAAGGGAAAGAAACTGTTCAAAGGGATGGAACAACTTGGATGAGACAAAGGAGGAAAAAAAAAAGAAAGAAGGAAGAGAAAAAAAATATATGTATATATACACAGGGCAGCTTGGATAATTGTATTGCTGATTTCTACTGGTCTATTGAAAGGAACAGTTAATGTTTAAATTTCTTTCTTTTTAATTTTATGGGACCAATTTTGTATGCTTATATCTAGTAATCTGAACAACTAATTTGAAGACAACAGCATGCAATATAACAACCATTGTTGAATTCCTATCATTTTATTTAGTGTAATTCCACATCATTTCTAATGTCTTCCTTTTTTCTTTTCTTTATTATTCTTTATTCTCTTAAAAACAAAACAAAATAAGACCCCTGGCTTCCCACTGAGTTAAACTTCTAAACTTCTCAAGTTGACACGATATATCAACCATTACAGTATCTTTTCCAAGTTGTCAGATATCTCAACTACAGAGTACAATGGCCTTAGCCCTTTGTTAGATCTAGAAGATACCTCCATGTTTCCCTCCCAAATCCTACCTCCTTCCTTACTCATTGGCAGGTGATGCCCCTCAGAACATTCTCTGGTAAACACCCTGTCTGTTATGGTTTGCATCCAGATGCTCCCCGAGAGACTCATGCTCATAGATGGCACTTTGGAAGGTGATTAGACCATGAAATGTGATAGCTAGCTTGCGGACAGGAGTTGGGGTTTGCTCCAAAGCAATGAATCGCTGGGAGCACACACCTCAGAAGAGTGCATCTTCCTACATGGCTCCCTCTCTTCCTCCTGGAACTGTGGGGTAGCATTTTTCTCCTCCCAGACCACTCACTCCATCCTGCCTTTCTGCCTTGGGACCAGCCAAACCTGAACTGAAAACAAAAACAAAAACAAAAACCATGAACCAAAATAATAATCTCCTCTTTTAAGTTGTGAGTGTTGGGTGTTTTGTCCTAGAGATGATCCAGAAAAATGATTAAGAGACTGTCTATTAATCTCCACCTCAGGTTCTGATGTAAGGGCAAAAGTGCTATTTGATATTTAATTTCTAAGTTGATTAAGAATGGTAATAAAGATGACAAGCTCTTTGTAAGTGGATCCAAATAGTCTGTCATAGATGGCGACAATAGGAAACATGGGGGATAAAATAATGATCCTCCAAAGATGTCCACATCTGAATCCCTGGCACTTCTGAATGTATTTATTACCTTATGTGTAAAGGTGAAGTCCAATTGGAGAGGAAAAGGTTGATGTTCAGTTGGATTAAAGAGATCACCTTGGATGATGTGAATGGGTGCACTGTGGTCACAAGAGCCCTTAAGACTGAAAGGCTGAGGCAGAAGAGGGAGGTTGGAGAAAGAGAGGTGGTGATGGATCAGGGTCAGAGGGGTGCTACAGAATGTGAGGATGGAGGATGGAACCACTACTAGGTGGCACGTGGGTAGTCTTCAGAAGGCGAGAAGGCAAGGAAGTGGATTCCCCCTCAGCACCTCTGGAAGGTCTGTATCCCTGGCTACACCCTAAGTTCAGTCTATAGTAATGTAAGAATACATTTGTGTTGTCTCATACCATTATAGCAGCACAACTAGACATCCACAGAGTGAACCTATTCTTTCAACATTCATCCCCAAGTCATAGCACTTGGGGTGCAAAGAAGGCAGGGAATAAATCAAGGTAATTCAATGAAGAGGCTACTCCTGTTGG
Organism: Octomys mimax; assembly: GCA_002564305.1. Taxonomy (NCBI): domain Eukaryota; kingdom Metazoa; phylum Chordata; class Mammalia; order Rodentia; family Octodontidae; genus Octomys; species Octomys mimax. Next base: position 7,146 of record NDGM011176751.1, on the reverse strand, counting down.
AGTGTGGTGAGGTTCTCCCACCTGCTTCGGTACTGCAGTTAGGGGTTGGATGCAAAAGCAAGCACTTTCTCTTTTTATTTCATCCAGTAAATACATACTGTGGGCACACTTCTCCCTTCCTTTCCCTCCAACACCATAACTGACTGTTAAATTTTGAGAACCACCAGCTAACTTGAAATTACAGACTCCCAGATTCAGGCCACCAGAGACTTAGATTTGATAGGCCTGAGGTTGCATGTAGGAATCTGAATTTTTATCAGGTGGGCCAAGAGATTCTGGCTTAGGTGTTTATGGGCTGCATGTTATGAAACCCTGCCCTGCTGGGATCCCAAAACAATTCCAAGTACAGAGTTTCTTTGTGAAAACAACTGATGAATTGGCTTGTACCATAAATAGGGAACCAGGGATCTCCTCTTTGCTTCCCCTACAGGGAACTGTATGAGTTAATCCATCTCATAAATAAAATTTCAGTTGCAAGTCAAATATTTCCTACATGGGATAGTAACAAGCTCCTTTTCTATCAAACCTCTTCAGGACACCTGTCAGAATGGAGCCAATGAAAAGTGATTGTACTCAGAGTACGTTAAGATGTAATTTTTGACTAACAAAGAGAGAAGAAAAATCCAATTAAATTTTAGGAAGGGAGGACAGAGGAAGCTCATAATGAACCCATATTGTTCTAAGTGGGTTGCTCTGCTAGAACAGAGACCTAAGCTGACTTAACTTCTCAGCAGGCTGTAGGGTACTGAGGTAGAGGGTTTGGTAGAAGCAAATAACTGAGGTAGGAAAGGGGGGAGGGAGACTGTGTGTTTCATAGAATGCCTGGGATTCACCAATTTCACTTGAAAATTATTTTCATGCAAACTGTAAATACTCTGCATTTTCAGTCTGGAGAGATAAGGGCTAAGAATGGATCCTACTGAACTATTTCCTACTGAACTATTTTATGTTCACTGTAGCAGGAAAGTAAGTAGCTGTTGGAACTAGCAGAAGAATCTGTGGGTAGTGGTAGGATTTCTGACTTTGAAATGGAAAAGACCAGGGCATATTTGATGCCTAGAAGCCAGGTTTGATGAACCTCTGGGTGGTTTTGATGGTTCCTCAGCTCTAGTGGATGAGGAAAGGCTTAGGTTTAGTGAAAAATATGCCTAAATGTCCTGGCCTGGGTCAATCCCAGTTATAGCTAGTATCTCTTCAGTGCCTTACAATGGATAACTTTATGCCACTCACTTTTGTTTGTAAGGAAAAGTACATATTCAAGCAGAGTAGGAGTCATGCACTGTGAAACAACCCAAGTTCTACACAGGGCTTATGATGCAAAGTGGTGGCCTCTCCCTGACCCCTCCCACCTATGGGTCTTTACCCTTAGAGCCCTTGTCCATTCTGCCCAGGTCTTCCTCCACATTCAGTGTTTTGAGATGGTAATTGTATTGTGGCACACATTTTACAGTAGTGGTGTTTATTGAGTTGTACTTGGTGCTGCCCTAGACCCATTGAGCCCTGGATGCTTCCTTCCTAGGGGTTTTGGCAAAGCAAAAACTCTACTCTTGAAATAAGTTTCTGATTTTTGAGCTCAATAAAGTTTTTCTTAACTGTGATGATAATGACATTCTCAATCATAATAAAAGTAATAACAATTATCATACAGGACAACTAGTGCTGAATGAGAGCGTAAGAAGGACCAAGAAAACTTGGTTAAGTTCTTTGCAGAGATGAATTTTTATGAGTCTCAAAGGACTGCTAGAAACAGCCGTCACATTTTTCACAGGAGAGAGCTGAGGCACTGAAAAGCTGAATAAACAGCCCTGTTCATTCTGGAAGACTGGGGAGGTAGCACCTGAACCCCAGAACCTTGACTTCTAAGACTATACTTTCACATTCTTCTCACCACTCCTCTATGCTGGGGACACAAAGTTGGGGAAGCCAAGTGATGAAACCACAATCTCACAGTAGAGATCAATGGGACCTCCTTTACAACCTAGGACTTTGAACTCTCCAAATCCTGGTCCTTTCCACTATGCCAGCCTCCCTCTTCTTGGCCTAATCTCTGAACCATTTCCTTTGACCCGGAAAAACTTTGAAAGAATCCTGTGAAATTCAAGATCAGGTCCAGGCTGCCGGCTCCTCCTGGGTGTATTTAAGTAAGCTGCAGTGAAGGCAGGCCATTTATTTTCAGGAACAGCCTAATGATCACCCAGCAAGTCTAGTTACAGATGTGGTTCATCAGGCCACCTGGCTATACTAGTGCAAAAGGCTCACAGTCTGTCTCGGGCTGATGGATTGCCTGAGTTATTAATACGGAAAAGGAGGGAGATTTACTTTCAGTAGTGGAATTAAGGTGCTTCAGTGCACCCTGGACTAGTTGTTTTAAAATAACAGGGAACCGAGTTTCTCTTGGAAAAGGACTTAATTTTTATTGAAAACCTACCACCTTCAAATGGCCGGGAAGTTGAAGAACTATAAAACTGTCAAACAGCCCCATTATTAAAAGCTTTATTTGACAAATCTTCCACTGCTGGGGTAGCTCGTGCGTTTTCCTTCCTTTCTTGCAAGAAATAAAACCACTCACTTATGCAAACTGCTGACAAGGAATGGAAATGGATGGGCTTCTAAACACGAACAGAGATACCCCACCCCTTGCCTGCAACCTAATGGAAGTTAGAACCATTCATAAATCTAGAGTAGTGCGGACAGAGTGGTGACTCCACAACTCCTCGTCTCCTTGAGTTCAGAGCTGAGGCATACATCCTTGTTTCCGGAAGACTGTTAACAGGGACAAGTTAAGGGCATGGAGAAGCACTTTGATAGCACAGTCCTCTTGTGTTAGTTTTCTATTGCTCCATAATAAATGATTTCCAGGTGGGGAAACTCACATTGTTGATCGTATAGTTTCTGGGGCTCAAGGCTCCAGGTGCAAGTTAATTGAGTCTTTTGACTAGGCTCCCCTGAGGCTGATATCCAGATGTCAGGCAGGGCTCAGTCCTCATCTGGAAGCTCACCCGGGAAGGGTTCATCTCCCCACTTCAGCAGTCATTGTTTTTTTTTTTTGATTGGAACTTAAATTTGTTGTGGTTGGGTAGAGGCTGCCCTTGGCTCCTAGCTTTGCCATCTTCTGACATGTGACCTTTTCAACATGCTACACCTGGCTAGAAAGAGAAGCCCTCAGTGTGCCTGTTAGCAAGATGAAGCTGTATATAATGAACATGCTCATGGAAGGCACAGCCCTTTCCCCTTCCCACCAGTTAGCAGCAAATTATGGATCTGTTCACTTTGAAGGAGAGGAGACCACAGAAGTCTGTGAATAGTGGACGAGGAAAGTCCCTGAGCTTATGGAACTGCCTAGATAGATCAAGTTAGAGATGATTATTCTCAACTGCTGAAAGACAAAGAAATAAGGAAGGATGGAAAAGAGAAGAAGAGATCTATTTGTAGACTGTTTTGGACAAACAAGAAAGTTGTAGTCCCTTTGTAGAATAGTGTCCAAAGTACAAAGAAAGCCCTCTTTTCAGACACATCTACTGTTGATTTTGTGGAGTAATGGCAAAGATGTAAGACTTAGGTTTCCAATCCAGTCAGATATAATCCATTGAGTTAAAGGCTACCTATGCACAATTTAAAACAGTGAGACTTCCAACTATTTACATATCTTTGGAAACTATCTACCAATTAATGATTTTTTCCTAACAAATCCCACCCCCCCAAGCATAGGCTTTCTCTTTTCAATGAATATTTGCCACATATGCACTCTGCATTTGTTTGAGCAGAAGCTCCATGGGCTGGGGAGATAGCTTAGCAGAATAAGCGCTTGCCTGGCAAGTGCAAGGTCCCGACTTCAATCCCCAGTAAAAAAAAAAAAAAAAAAAAAGAAAAAAGAAAGAAAAACCTCCAGAGAGCCTTAGACAATGGCAGCTTCTAAAAATATGTTAGGTGAACTAGCACGGGTAGGTGATTTTCTTCTGGGTGCATGGCTGGGCAGATGAACTGGGAATGAGAAGAGACAAGGGGGGAAGGGAGGCTAGAGTAGTGACACACAACCAGCGCCCTCACACACAGCTGGTGTCGTTCAGGGCTGCTATTTTTTGACATGACAGACATTTGAAGCCAGTTCATTTTCTGCTGTGGGTGCTGTCTCATGCATTAGTGAGTGTTCACCATCTTTTGTGGTTTCTTCCTGCTAGAAGCCAGGAGCACCCTCAACCCACCTTTCTCTACACATTGCTGAATGTTTCCTAGAAAGGAGAGCAACATCTCCCCTAGTTGAGAACCACAGACATAATTCTAGCACAGAGCAAACGCCTATCTATTAGATTTCTGCAAACACCAAATTGTCTCACAGAATGCCTCCTCTTAAAAAAGAATGCCTCCTCTTGTAGGGCTTCTGCAAAATATAAACAATAACTCTTGTAGTGGTTATGAATATAGACAATATATGCAATATGCTTAAGCAGGGGGCATATGCAAAAAAGCTGTACAGTGTGTTAGCTGTTCTTACCATTCATAGAGTTTTTAAACACTTTGGTCATCTTAGGTCAGTGAAGGTCTTCATTTGCAGCCTCTTGACTTCTGATCTTGGCTTGGAACAATGGAAAAGAGGAGCCTGAATGTGGATTCAGCCACCTTGCTCAGAGGAGGATGCCTAGGAGGTGCTGGCACATGGGGCACTCTCCCTCTCGTGAGGAGAATAGGCACTGTTAGCAAAGGAGTGTGGGAGCTATTCAGGTGCCCCTTACAATCCGTGCTATTTCTCTATGCTTACATTTCTATATTTTCTCTCCTTTCCTCCAGAAAGGGCTTGTTTTCAACCTGCTGCAAGCTAGTCTTATGGTCCCATTGCTAGGGAATATTTTTATGCATGAATTCATATGCAGCACACACACACACGTTTTGTTGTGGCAAAATAACATAAAATTTACTATTTCAGCTATTTCTACACACACACAGCTCTCATTAAACACATCCACACTATTGCACAGCCATCAGCACTAGAATAAAACATGTGTGTGTGTATGTGTGCATGTATATGTGTGTGCATGTATGTGTGTGTACTGGACATAAACTTATGTGTATTGTTTAATTAGGACACCCAAGACATTTTATTTTCCCAAACTTAAACATGTCACTGTGTTAAACTATCACTTGCTCTTCTCCTTAAACTTCTAGCGGTCATCAGTCTCCATTCTATTTAACTAATATGCACTCTCCATGACTTTATGTAGGGGCTGCATATAAATGGAGCCTCTGTGGCATTTGTCCTTTAATGACTGCCTTCAATAACACCAGGCTTTCAAGTTTCATCTATGCTGCGGCATGTGTCAGAATTTCCCCCCTTTAAGGTTGAATGATCTTGCATTGTACGTCTACACCAACATTTAGTGTCCCCATTCATTTATTAATGGACAGTTTTGGTTGCTTTCACCTTTTGACTGCTGTGAACTCAAGAACGCTGTTATGAAAATGTCTAAACCCTTGATTTCATTTCTTTTGAATATATGCCCAGAAGTGAGAATGCTGGATTACACAGTAATTCTATGTTTAATATTTTACAGAACTTGCATACTGTTTTCCACAGTGGTTGCAGCAGTTTAGAAAATTTCCACTCCAATGACAAAATTTCCACTAGCAGTGGGCAATAATTCCAATGTCTACACATCATTTCCGACAATTGTTCTTTTTCTATTAATATAGCCACCTTCAAGGATGTGAAGTGTTTTTGATTTGCACTTCTCTAATGATTAGTGATATCAAGTATCTTTTTATGTGTATATACTTCAATAAAGAACTGAATCTTCTTAGTGAATGGGTTTCATTTAACAGTGTAATTTCAGGCATCCCTAAAGAGGAGGCAATTTTAAGCAGTGGAACCTCCCTTGCTCCAAATGCTCCAGGGTCCAGAAGCATGCATGATGACTGGCTAATGCCTGCACAAGGAGATCATTCCCAGATGTTCTAGAATCTGAAAATTCCCTGGTATAAGCACTGCTCATTCGTCTTGGTTATCAGATAATATTCCTCTTACAAACTCTGCTGAGGAAAGCGCAGCCAGCTGCTGCCTCTTTAATATTTAGAAATCTGCCTTAATCAGTCCTAGTCCTTCCTGCACATTGCTATCCGTATTCGTTGTCTCTAGTTTTCTGGGAATTCAGTGGGATGGTTGCTTATCTGTTAGCTTGTCAGAAACAGGCGTGAGGACAATCAAATGTTCATCTATTCACATCTGGTGTTCTGCAGGGAACAGCGTTTAGACCCCTACCGTGCTTAACTGTATAAATGGTCTCTATCTATCATCTAAATCAGAACTGCTTATGTGCAGAGCAAAATATATCAGATAGAGATCCATGCAGGATGGGTTGTGGGGGAGGGGGCAATCTATCCTACTCTCTTTGAACACTGGAAACTTGTAGAATTCTCACTGTAGTCCTGGATTTTCCCATGCTGGTTTGGCTTTTAATTATGGCGTGGTGTGATGCATGCCATTGTTTCTGCGTGCATGCATTTGGGCATACATGCGTACATGGGTATATCTTTGGGTCTGTGTATCTCAGCATCTTGTGCTTCTCATCTCTGTATCTGTATTTGTGTCATCAATCAATCGTCTTCTGCATGTCTGTTTGCATTGCTCTGTGGACATGCTTCTACATGGTCATTTGGTGATGGTTTGTGTCTGTTTTTGTTAGTGATGTACGGTGGTGTATACATTTGTTTTTCATTTGGGCATAGCTTTGCATAACTGTGTGTGCCTCTGATTGGCTTCTCAGTGACTGTGTCTCATTGTGTGACTCTAGTTAGTGTGTGTGTGTGTGTGTGTGTGTGAGTCACATGAATGCTTTTCCTTTCACATCACCCTTCTTTCTCCTGTGAATGAGTGCAGGTCATCCATCTTTATGCCTTAGGAATACTATTGGCTTGGGTTTTTATGCAGGAGGCAATTGTCCTTGTGCTGGGTCTGAAGTGTGGTTTGTCAGTCGCTGGGGATGATCTCCATGCTCATCTCTATGTAGCCATGAGCTGAAAACACATCAGTGTGTTTGTTATCAATGTATCCTTGCTTTTTGTTGATATTAAGTTTATGTACAAGTACAGTCATGACCATTGTTATGGTTTGTGTCTAGTTGTCCCCCCAAAGCCTCATGCAGTCATAGGGTGGGG
>NDGM011176750.1:0-11413 GCA_002564305.1 Octomys mimax | reverse complement strand
TATTTAAAATAAGTTGGAGAGTTGAGAAATGTCTGGAGGTGGGGACATTCTGTTAAAAAAAAAAAAAAACCAAAACTAGTCAGGAATGTATAACTATTTAGCCTAGCACTGAGAATAAGCATTATTTTTGTTTGTATTCTATTTTTTATATGCTTGAAATGTTCCATGACTAGTTTTTAAAAATAAAACTGGTATAAGTGAATAACTAAATCATCCTGTTTCTCTCTTCCTACACCTCATTCTCCAGTAATAACTGTTACTAGAAGTTGGTTATATATCCTTCCATATATTTTTCTATGTATTGCATGTAAATCTCCATTTATTTATTCCACTTTTGAGCCAACATCATGCCAAATCCTATAATGAAATTGGTTTAAGAAATCACTGCAAATGCCCCACCCACTCACCTTCTTTCTCTTTCCCTCACTCCTACCCTCTCTTGTTTCATTCCCAAAAGCAGAAGGCAGTATAAATCCCAACCACCTGCCTGCGAGCCACCTCCGCATGTTCTCTATAGCCCAGAAATCACAATGTGATTCCTCTTATGATCCATTCTGCCCCAGAAGCTGTGAAGGCTTTCAGAGCAACCAGACACTATGTTGAAGTCCTAGCTCCTCCACTTCCTAATTGGGTATGTCACTTAATCTCTCCAAGCCTCAGTAGTCACATCTGTGCCACGAAACACTAGCAGTAATACCAGCTCTTCAGGGAGCTGTGATAAGTGACACCTGTAAAGTTTAATTTCTGCTCTAGAATATTCTGATTAACATAAGTTCTTGCTTCCTCTTGAGTTTTTGCCAGAAACATGCCTTACCCCCAACTCTAACCTCACACACACTACAAAATACTAAAGTTGAAGGGATTTGTTGCACAAACAAAAAACAAGGTAAATGAAAGAATTAAAACACTCATTACTGTCCCCAGCTTCCTCCCAACACAAAACTACTTTTCCACGAGGAATAGAACTGGATTAGATACTTGTCACTGTAGATACTTACGTGTCCCAAACTTTTTCTCAAGAAGCCAATGTACCCAGTTGATCACCTCTCAGGTCTTGGTCTTGCTTTTATTTTTAGATCTCACTCCATCCATTTATTTCCCAGTTCATCCTTTGGGTATGATGATCTAAGACCTCCAGCAATAAGTCTCCAAGACCATCTTAACCTACCTAAACTCTGCTTGCCACACATTTCCCAAAATTTTTCTGGGTTGGTATTCCTTCACACTAGATTTCACTTAGGGATAAATCCATATAGTGTGCATACATCAAAAATGTATGTATATAATATATACCCACAAACATATAGACAGACAGAGACAGAGGAGAGAAAGAATGTTTCCAAATAACTAGTCACTACCTGAATTTCTCATTCTGTATGCAAGTGAATTTAGCTCCAGTTACCCACAGACACTCAGAAACATACACTTCTATGTACATTTTCTAGCGTAAATCACACATGTACACACAAAAACACATATATAAATCTCTTTTTGACCCTATCATGTACATAGTTTGAAAAGTTTGTTAGAAGAACCAGCCTGGTAATAATTCACTGTACCTCATGTATAATAAGCAGAAACGCACTGGCCTTTATGATGAATTGCCAGGGTAACACAAGGACACCTTGTTAGCATTTCAATGCACCAAGTGTCAGATTCTTATTTCATTACTTGCTGGCACATTAGTGGAGGGTTTTTAATTTCTTCCTCCTCCCCCTTTAGCAAAGCTCCATGGAGACCTCTCGCTCTTGCCACTTGCATTGAGAGCAAGGTTGCATTATTTTTAAATGCTATAGTGTTTGAGTCTCACTAGAAATGTTGCTGAATTAACAAAATAAATGATAGCATATTGCCAGCTGTTCTATCTGGCTTTTTCTCAAAACACAAAATTTCTCTTGCCTTTATTAAACTCACTCTACAAATGCAAAATTATTAGATTTGTGGCATTTCTTCACATTTTAAATTAGCAATGGTTTTGATTTTCATGGTTTATACTGTTTTTCTTTTATCCAGATTCATGCTGTTTCTCATGTGAACCAGTGTAAGAAGCTACAAGAAGATGTTCTTGGAGAAATTTTTGTTCTAAATTATTAAATTGTGTCTGTGAAGTATAAATCTTCTAGGGGATGGTGGGTATCTACACCTACCATGAGGCCTCTCAGCCTGCCCCAACTGGAAGACAACAGACTAAATATTGATGCTATGTAGAATGAAAGCAGATTGCTTTCCAAATCCTCCAAAAATTTGAAAGAAATGTTCTTGCTAATACTTTTCATGGACAGATATAATAGAAAAGCCTTTAGAGTGATGCTTGTCCAACTTTGGTAAGCATCAGAACTACCTGGAGGGCTGGCCAAGAAACACAGATTGTCAGTTTTATCACAAGAATTTCTGATTCAGTAAACCTGGAACAAGGTCTGAGACTCTGAATTACCTTTTTTAATGTATTTGGTACAGGGTCTCACTACACAGCTCTGACTCATAGCAATCCTCCTGTTTTCAGCCTCTCCAGTGCTGGGATTACAGGCATGCGCCACCACACCCAGCCTGAAACTCTACATTTCTAACAAGATTCCAAGGATGCTGATGTCATGTTGGTTGGAGAATTCATACTAAGTACCATCTCCAGTGGAGTCTAAGCCCTGCTCTGACATTTACCTTCTGAGTTGCCTTGGAAAAGTTACTTCACCTTTCTGAGCTTAAAGTCTCCTCAATAAAATGAAGACAACAATAACACTTTTCCCTAGGGTAAGTTTGAGGAAATCTGACACAGTATGTATAGAGCACAAAGCACAATGACAGGTTTATAGATGTTACTTCAGAAATATGAGAGTTCCTATACTCCAATATTTCAATAAAATGCAGAGATTCCTCCTTCAACCTGTCTGCCATCATCTACCAGCGACTATTTGATTACTTCCAAATATAGAGAACTCACTATTTGGGAGAAATCAGTCTCTCTGTAGTCAGCTTTCCTTGGTAGAAAGCTATGGTGAGTTGGTACCTATTCTGAAACTCTACTACTGTCCTCCACAGTCACAAAGAAGAAAAACTTGCCTCTGACTTCCAAACTTTTGATTCAAGACATTCTACAGGCTTATCAACCAAGTAAGCATGCAGGGGTTGAGTTTCAAATGGCTTGATCCACCTGTTTTGTTTACTAGTGGCTTGGAATATAGCTTCATCCATTTCTTTATTTCCTTTCTCAGCACAGTATGGTGAGGAAAGCTCTGTTGAAGAGGGATCATCAAGAGGGATAGAAAATGAACTATGATGGTTCAGGCAATCCACGCTAGAGGTGTAGAATCTTTTCTTCTATGTGGTGGGAAAACTTCAACTAGTTTTATTTCAGTGTGAGGTGGTCATATTTATATTTTATAAAGGTTTTAATTCATAAAACTTCAAATTGATTGTGATGAGACTGGAGCTAAGGAGACCTCTAGAAGACTCTACTACTTTTATAATTAAGTTTATTGGTATAATTTAGATATGCATAATGATGACATTCATCCTGGGGAATTTGTACCTGTACAAGTTATATCTTAAGCCTTTTTTTTTCCTATTCATTCCCCTTTCTTCAACCCATCTTCCCCTCCTTATTTACAAAGTCTTATTTCCATTTTATCTTTTTTTCTCTCTTTTTAATTTTCCCTTCTATTCCCCAATTGCCTTTTCCCTTTGAACAATTACTTCCTATTTCACAATATCTCATACATTTTGATTTCTATTTACACTCTGAGCTTCTCATTCCAGAGAGACAATGTGATATTTACACAGTCCAATTTATTTCACTCAAGAGCATGGTCTCAAAGTGCATCCATATAGCTATAAATGTCTCAACTTCATCATTTTTTATGCTGAGTATCACTTCATTGGATAAAAAACATATTTTTTAATCCATTCATCAAGAAGATTATATATCATCACCAAGTGGGATGCATCCCAGGAATGCAGGGATAGTTCAATACACCACATCAACAGAGCCAAAAACAAAAAAAATCACATGATCATCTCAACAGATGCAGAAAAAGTCTTTGACAGAGTTATGCATAATCTTCTTGATTATTTGATGCATTTTGTTTTCAAGTATTTTATTGAGAATTTTTGTATCTATACTCATTAAGGAGATTGGCCTGTAGTTCTCCTTTTTTGGTTAGGTCTTTCTCTGGTTTTGGTATCAGAGCAATACTTATTTCCAGGAATGACTTTGGGAGTATTTTTTCCCTTTCAATTTCATTAAAGAGTTTGACAGATAGGGGTATTAGATTAGGTTATTTCCTGTATAATTCAACTGTGTATCCATCATGATCTGAGCTCTTCTTTGTTTGTAAGTTTTTAATTATGTTTTCAATTTTATTGACTGATATTGGATTATTTTTAGTTATTATATCTTATTTATTTATTTATTTATTTAGAACTAGAAGTCAAACTCAGGACCTTGCACTTGCCAGACAAGCACTTGTGCCACTGAGCCATATCTTTTGCCCTATATCTTTTTTATTCACCTTTGGTAATTCTTATGTATCTAGGATTCTGTCCACTTCTTCAGTGTTTTCTATCTTATGAGAGTAAAATTTCTCATAGTATATATTGGTAATCTTTTGGATTTCTGCAAGATCTATTGTGACTTCATCTTTAACATTCCTAAATAAATGAATGTCTTTTTTGTTTTTCATAATGTTGGATAAGTGCTTATCACATTTATTTAATCTTTCAAATAACCAATTCTTTGATTCATTCTTTGTATTACTTAGTCTCAAGTGAATTAATTTCTGCTCTAATCTGTAATTTCCTCCCTTGTATGAGATTTTTGGCGTGGGGCTGGTGAGATAGCTCAGCAGACTAAAGTGCCTGCTTAGGCAAGCTTAGGCAAGCACAGAGACTGCAGTTTAATCCCCAGCACCACATGCCATGCCAGCCCTACCCCCAGGATAGGCTAATTCGGCCAGAGTCTGGGCATAGTGGTGCACATCTGTAATCCCAGTGCTGGGGAGGCTGAAACCAAGAGGATCATCATGCATCCAAGCTTCACAGTGAGACCCTGCAACAATCAAATACATTAGAGAGAGAGAGAGAGAGAGAGAGAGGTTTTGACTTGACTTGTTCTTTATCTAGTTGTTTGAGATTCAACATTATTTATTTGAGCTCATTCTGTTTTCCTCATGTGAGGTTCATTGCTATTGATTTTCCTCTTAGGACTACTTTCATTGCATCCCACAAGTTTTGGTATATTGTATCAGTACTATCACTTAAATGAAGACATTATTTAATTTCTTCTTTCATTTCATATGTGATCCATTGATTGTGCAGTAGAGTGTTGTTTAATTTCCATGTGTTTATGGAGTTTTTGTGCAGTTTTTGCCATTGATTTCTAATTTCACTGCACCATGGTCTGATAATATGCATGGGATGATTTCAGTTCTTTTGCATTTACTAAGCGTTTTCTATGTGACCTATTTGGAAGAATGTTCCATGCACTTTTGAGAAGAATGTGTATTCTGATATTGTGGAGTGGAACACTTTATAGACATGTAGGTTGGGTTCAGTTCTGATATTTCTTTTTTTTTTTTTTTTTTGTAATTTAAGGAAAGGTCTAGAGGGTGGTCAGGATCTCACTACTAGATCAGACACAGTGATCCGCCTGTTTACAGCCTCCCAAGAGGTAGGATTACAGGTGCGCACCACCACACCCAGTCTCAATTGCCAACTCAATGTGCCCCAGGGGTGGGGCTGGCACAGCAGGCCCGGGGATTGAACCCCCAACACCTGCACCTGCTTGCAGGTGCATTAATCCGCTGAGCTATTTGGCCAGCACTCCAGTTACTCTTATATTGTTCATTGCACCATTTTGTAGTTGTTGGATTGTTTTTCATGGTCCCTTGTTATATTTTTAATTAATTAATTAATTAATATGGGATCTCAATATGCAACTCAGACTTCTAGTGATCCTCCTGTCTCAGCCTCCCCAGTACTGAGATTACAAGTGTGCACTACTTATGCTCAGTTTCAGGATGGGTCAGCACACCCAAGATTCCAGGCCCAGCACAGTATGCCATACTGTGGGATCAAACCCAAGTCCTTGCATTTACCAGGCGGGTACTTAGAGCACCAAGCCAACTCTCCAGTCCAGTCCTTGTTATTTTTGAGAGATATTTCTTTTAGTTATCACTAATCAATATCCTGTTTTCTAGGTCTGATAGTCCATCTTAACTCTCTCTTATACAGTTTTGTAAAGTTTCAATTTTTAATTTCCTAAATATCTATTTGAATCTTTTTCATGAATTCCATTTCTTTCTTATGTTGGGCATTCATAGTTTCCGTTATTTTTCTGTGTTCTCCTATTTTTTTTCTCTATCTACTCTACATTTTCTAAACAAGTCTTCCATTATGCTTGTCATCTCTTACTTTCACCTGTAGAATTATTTCTGTATTTCTAGCCTCTATACCTTCACATATATATTTGTTACTTCTACTGTCATTCCAATGAATTCACGGGTATCCAATCAAGTTTGTTTTGCTCTATTTCATTGTCCTTTGGATTTTCGCTTGGCAGGCTGGAAGTCTGGGATTTCATTTTGCTTGTGCATCTGGTTATTTACTATTTCTTATTTAGTTTGTTTTCTGTGTTATTCTTTGTATTTGTCAGATGTCAGGTGGTTTTATCACTGGTGTAAAAGCTTCCCTCAGAAATATCTGTTCTCCCAAAATGTCCTCTAGGTGTAGCTGTCTCTTGGTCTTTGTGTCTGTCCCAGAGCCTATCTTCTCTAGGGATGACATGTTGCTATCTATTTGGCTCTACACCCAGTCCTTTGACACTGGATATGGGAATGATTGTTACTCAAGATATCACAGTATTGTCATACAAAGGTGAACAATTAATAATAACAAATATGCCATCTTGGCTAGTGTAGTGGAATTAGCAATAACAATATCCTCAAACATATCCTAGGTAGTGATGATCTGTGAGGACTGCTAATTTTGTATTTCTAACCAGAGAAGCAAGATACATAGTTATATAACAACTGCCAACACAGATCAGGAACTTGTATGTAGTGGGTTTCCCCTTGGTAGGGTGATTTTATCCTGGGTGGAAGGGGAATTTAAGAGGAACAGGGGACAAAGCAAAGCAATAGCTGAAAAGAAATAGAACAGAAGGCTGAAGCATTAAGAATGATCACCTAAATTTGGGGAAACTAGAGAAGCATATGGAGAAGAAGAATGGAGGAGAAAGCAAAACAGAAATAATTTCAAGAAAACATGAAAAGACTAGAGACAGTGCTCATTAACTTGTAAATCTCAGATAATATCAAAAGGCTAGTGAGGAAAGAGAGGGGCAGGAGAGAGAAAATGAACCAAACAATAAAAGTTAAAATTGATAAAAATCTCCCTAAAAATAAATAAATATTTTTTTTTAAAAATCCCTCCAAAACAAAACAAACAAAAAAAAAATCCCTCCAGTACCCTCAGTTCAGTGTTAGTTCCTACAAAAAGCCAAAATCTGTGCTGAACAATCCCACCAAGACTGTAGTAGGATTACTGTTGAGTGCAGGGCTGATCTTGACCACACTGGTGACGCTTCTTACATGAGCTGGTGGGAGGGAAAAGGAAGTACCCTGTCCACAGCTAGCCAAGGCCATTTGCTTGTTGGTCGCTGGGCAGGTGGTGATGCTTTTGCCCAGCCAAGGCTGCTTACCTGCTTATACTGCATACCACAGGTCAGAGGGCAGGGGCTGCCCTTGTCCCATCACAAGCTGAGGACTCTTGCTTCCTTGTGCCTTTGGACCAAAGAAAGGAGCATGGTACCCTTGTCCAATGTGGGCTGCTTCTAGTTCTTTAAGCTAAGGTTAAGGGCTGGCTTTTAGTGTTCAATGGATTGGAGCCTGGGTTCCAGTCCCTACCTCTCAGTCAGCTGTCTGTTGTGACTGGACAGCCCTTCTCGCCTTCCCCTCCCAGACACTGGCCCTAAAGTAACCCTGGGACTGTTCTGCTGAAATTAGAACCCCTGCACACTTTGAGATAAAATGGTAGTCCTGCTGTCCAGCTGTTACTCCATGCAACTGGGTGCAGGGCACCACCACTGTTTCACTCACCAGCTGATGACTATGGGTTGGGATGCTCAAGAAAATGTCTCATGGTCTCACTGCTGCCTCCGACTGTGTGAGACTCTCCCAGTCTAGGTCAGATCTCAGTCTCCAGTGGCTGGTTCTATGGATTCTCTTGGATAACAGTCTCCTACCACACAGGGCCTGACTCCACCAAGACTTGTTTTTCTCTCTTATAAGATTCTAAAAAGAGGAAATAGGCAGACAAGATATCAAGAACACTGAAGGAACAAGATGTGGTCATCACCTTCATGAGAGTGATGAGGAAAAGGAAAGTTTCTGTAATGATGCCAGATTTACTGAGAAAGGTGATACTTGAAGAAGATCCAGTTTTCTTGGAAAGAATGAGTCAAATGTTGGATGCCATAAATGTGAAGTATTTCCAGGACTCTGTAGGCAATTGAATCCATAGATCTGAATTCTCAGGAGCAAAATGAGGGCTGGAGATACAGATGTAGGAGTCGGTGATTGATAGACCATAGTCATTATGACAGGAAGGGATAAAAGCATTCAAGCTGGGACAGGTGAAAAGAGGACAGAATAAAAGTTTAAGGATAGTAACATCTGAGAGACAGAAGAAACAAAAAAGATCCTCCAAGGACAGTCATAGACAGAAGATGACACAGAAGTCAAAGGAGAAAACCAAGAGGAGAAGCATGACCACCACATGTTGTAGAGTGAACATCTCCAAAAAGCCTACTAGATGTAAGGATGAAGAGGGGTTCTTAGTGGGAAAGGGTCTGTGGGATAACTGTGGTCAAAACCAGGTGATTGTCCTTATGTGAAAAAGAATCAATGAAAAATAAAATGGGGATAATAAAAGTACACTGTCTTCAAAAAGCTTGGACATAATAGGAAAAAAGACACATAGAATGCTTCAAATAAGTATGCTTTTTAATGTCAGAGAAAAATAAAAATGGTTTATCATGAGGTGGCAACTAGCAATCATGCCAACACTTCCTTAAGTAAGCTCATATACTTGTTTATAGCTGACACTCTGTCTGACTGACAGACATAAGACACAGTAAAGTCAAGAATAATGAAGAGATGATTTAAGACCATAAAAGACAGACTTGGTTCCAGGCCCAAACTATGATGACTATTAATTTCAAGCTACTACCTCTAAACTTGGGCTTTCTGTACAGCCCCCCAAGGAAAGATGTAGTCATGTCTCATCAAGAACACACAAACCTGGGGAAAGAGGCAGAAAGATGACTCCCACGTTGATCATCTTTGGATGACCACCTCCTTGCTTTACTACAAGCCAAGCTATGAAGAAAAAGCAGGGTCTGGAGAGCAGCTTCTATCCCCAGTAGTCAGTCACAACCCTCTGCACGGGTATCCCTTTGACTCATCCTCCTCACTCATCCATAATCATCTTCTCCCTAGACCCAGTATCAGTCTCCTACCTTCTCCTTTTCTGAACCCATTCATATTCCACCATTTTTTTTGCCTCCTCACTGTTACTTCTGCTGTACTCTCCATTCTGAAAAACATCCTTAAGATCAATAAACAAATTAACTTCAGATAAGGAACAGACTCCCTGGCGAGCAACCTCCATAAAACACCCTACCAGACTGACCAGGTACAGCTCATAGGAAATCCTAAGGGTATCTGCTACCTTAAAAGCACCTACATCTTCATGTCCTCTACAGCTCATAGGTCTTTGATACTTATTTCACTTGAAGACATGTCCCTTATTACATAGTATTTTTATCCAGTTCCTCAGACAGAAGAGAATCTGGCCATGCTGGGATTCCCAGAACACTTACCTGATGGAAAAAGGTCATCATGAGATCTCAGTGGAGCAGATTCCCTTCCCAAGAAAGTAGCAACCTCTTCAAACCATGCTTGTAGGTGTCTAAAGCCACCCAGCCAGTTAATGGTGGAGATTTAAGCCTTACCAGGGGGCCTTTGAGACTAACAGATGGTAAGTGGTGCAAGGAAAAGGATGTCCTGCCCACAAAGTTTTTTACTTGACAAACATTGTGCCCCATGCCTAAGCCATCTTTTGGAACTGTAACAATCAAAAGACCCAACTGAATTTCTTAGTACTCTGACAAGATGAGAAAGAGGCTGACTCTGCATGTTACAACCCTGAGAAGGAGTGTCACCTTAACACATGTCCCTACCAGTCCCAGTCACCTCACCCTAGTGTCAGCCTGGATCCTCTTAAGGATTGCCTTTTAATACCCTTAAAAAGTACTATTTATGAACATTAAACATTTTCTTATTCCTACAAACTTATTTCAACCCACTTTCCAGTCCTATATATGTGCATAGATATGTTCTGGAATGACATTCATATTAAAGAAGATTATTTCTGGGTTGAATGTTTGAGATGCAAACTGGATTAGGTTCCTGTGACAAAGGTGATGAAAAGATTGTTTACTGAGAAGTTATGTATAATATATGAAGAGTGAAACAGGTAAGAAAAGAAAACCAGTATACAGATGTTACCAAAGTTGAGTGTTATCATGGGCCACTAATGGTTCATTGGTCTGCTTTCTTCCAAGGAAGTAAATAAAAAGTTTCTGAGAATCATTCCATTCTTTCACCAATCAACACAGAGAGGTATTGGTCTGCTGGTCTCCATTGTGACTAACTGAGGGTTGGTAAGGTGCATGTAATCACCTCTAGGAAAGAAAGAGAGGATGCACTGCCAATGAAAGGTCAAAAGCCTATACATGAAGGCATTTTCTGTAGCTGAGGAAAGGGGTGAGACAAAACATGAAGTGTCTAGTGTAGGGTAAATTATTTTTACTTTCATCATTTGTTTTAATTTGCTGAAATTTTTATAATAAGCCCGTGTCATGTGGTAAAGAAATTAGAGTATTATATTTTAGATATTTATCTATGGTCTTTTATGGCATACAACTTAGATTCCTAGTACCTTGTATGTAAGTGTCCTCTGTACACACATGCATGGCCAAATCCCATGGCTTTATTTAAATCTAAATCTGCTAACAATTCCTAAATTTGTACCTTCAACCAAGAACTAATCTCAGAACACCAGATTTGTATATAAAACTGTTTGCCTGATATTTTCATTTGAACATCTCAAAAACTTCTCAAATTAATACTGTAATCTGTTTCATGATTTTCAAAAAAATGGCCATATTTGTGTTTATGCAGGGAAGATGATCATGGCCATGTTTGTCAGCCAATGTAGAGCTCTCATACAAAAACAAAATTTGCCAAACACTTTTGTTTGCAAAGCAAATTGTTCACAAACAAAAGTGTTCATGAACCCAGACACACTATATGCTCAATACCAAACTCCTGAGTTTCTTCACAAAACTGTTTCCCTC
>NDGM011176749.1:0-10116 GCA_002564305.1 Octomys mimax | reverse complement strand
ATATATATATATATATATATATATATATATATATATTTCTGTTATAGACACAATTCATGTTAAACAATAAGCAAAGATGAAAAACAAAATCATTAATCATTCACAATCTTATATTTAGAATTGAATATTTGGTCTTAAGTAAAGGCCAAATCTTACTAGCAATAATCATTTAGTATCATGCATGTATATGAGGCTTAGTGATGTTTTAGGAACTATAAAAAGCTGATAATTCACTTACAGATATCCATTAAATTCTTCTGAAGCTTTTCTCCAAACTGTTACATCTTTCTAGAAAAATAAGATTATATGATAATAATTACATATGTGGAAACTTGGATACAAAACCAACAATTTTGCAAATCTAGAACACTAAAATAAAATTTAAGTTATCTATGCTATACAGTGATCCACATTTGAGTTTCCTCCATATCATACTATGCTTAAATTTGAGACCTTCAGAAAAGATTTTTCAGTAGCTTAATGAGACTCAATCAATGTAAGATTCAGGGACATCTCTATCTTAGTGGTCGTTATTATTTGCTTCATTCCAATCTTATTTACAATTACTGACATTCAAAGTATGCCATTAGAACATTAAATATCTCATTCTCAATCTGCTCACACCTTTAAAAAAAAACCAAATCATTCACATTCACTATATTCTCTTGAATTAGTCCCTAATTTTTTCTGCAAATCATTTCCCAAGCAATTTTGAATACTGGAATAACTAGAGCAGTACAGTTCCTGAGCAGCCAGGACTAGAAGAGTCCTGCCTTGTAGGCTTCGGTGTGCTAGCGCTGCACTACGTAATGGCTTGGGAAAGCCGTGCTGGTGAGCACGAATATGAACTGGAGCCCTCACGGCTTCGTGCTACATGATGCATCTGAACTACTCCAAATTAACAATTACTGGCATTCTTTAAATTGATAATGACGTATTTTAGATACTGACCACAAAGCTGTTCTTTTTAGGGTCTAGTTGCTATGATAACTATGATAATAATGTAATTATTATCCATTCAGGTCTGATACCTTAAGAGTTAATGAAAGCAGTGCAGGATTATTGCTGAAATGCTTCTTTCACAACCCCATCGGCACAATTATCTGTCTTGTATAGCCACAGCCTCTTGCCTATATTTTTTCAGAACATCTGGAAAATCACTAGGGCACAGCAGCACACACCTTTAAACCCAGCATTGTGGAAAGCTGAGGCAGGAGGATTACAAGTTTGAGCTCATCCTGGGTAATTTAACAATTTAGGAAGACTCTGTCTTTAAAAAAAAAAAAAAAAAGTTCAGAAAAAAAGGCTAGGGTTATAGCTCAATGCAAAGGTCCTGCGTTCAACCCCTATTATTGTAATAAAAAGGAAGATGAGGAGGAAGAGTTCATCAACCAAGTCACTCCACAGTCCCCAAATCAAAGCGATAAATAATTGAACAAATTTACCGTTTTCTTTGCAACTCGCCACTTATCATCTTCAATGTTATGGTACAATATCAGGGTGTTTTTAAGTTTAGTCGAAAAAGAAGCAACATCAGGCAGGTCTTCCATTTTTTCTGCTATAGAGACGAAGATTAACATCAGTAAATACTGCGTTTTGATTTGATGCCATTGGCAACTATGTCCAAATGAGGCTTGCTTCACAATGTATTCCAATAGGGGAGCCATAAAAGGTACCTATTACAGGCCTTGCCCTAAATGAATTAATCAGAATCTCTGAGAGTAAGACCACAGCCTAAGTTTTTTTCTTTTTTTTTTTCTAAAAGTTCCCAAGATGATTAACCACTAGTCAGAGATAATAATCAAGCTTTGACTTATACGGCATAATAATAAAAGGGGAAACTAGAGGACAGGGGAGAGGATGTACATCTCTTACTTATATGCTGATAATACTCAAATATTTACCTCTAATTCCCACCTGTCTAATGAATTCCAAAGTCCCAGAACCTGAAATCTACCTCAATTCTACTTCATCTCAGGGTGCCTCAGCTTCCTCATGGCAACAATTTACTCCTGGAGGGCCAGTCTGGGAGTAACCACAGGAACTGGAATGGGGGCGGTGCTCTAGAGCCTCTCCTTTAGGGTTCTCCAGGCTGGCCAAAGCACAGGGTTCTCCAGGCTCTCCTTCAGGGTTCTCCAGGCTCGCCAACGAATTCCCCGAGGGGCTCAAAGACCTGTCCAGCCAGCTGGGACACCAGCAAGATCAGGTGGACTTCCTGACTTCAGTTCCCCTTGGGAACTAGAGGCCTTTCTCCTGACAGTGTCCCAGGGTGGCAGCTGGGCCCCACTCCAAGAACAATGCTGATTTTATATCAACAAGCCCAACCTTGTCTGAGATGGGGTAAATGCTGTTATGGCTGACTGTGTTAACCTGAGAAGTTTACAAGTTTAACTGAGTGACTCAGCATGGGGCGAGGGCCCTCACTTTATAAAACATCCTGAGCCTGTGCAAAAGGGGGGCAAGGAGATGGCGTGGGTGCTACACTCGCCCCAGGAGGGTGCCCTGCTTACCATATAAGGGGCCAAAGAGGCTTGCTCTTTTGTTTTTTGGGTTTTTTTCTGTTGTTGCCTTTGCTGTCTTCTGCTGCCTTCAACTGTTGTCCCTCTGCCATGTGCTACCTGCCTTGGAGCCTGCTGTTCACCGACTAAAACCTTCACAAACCATGAGCTAAATAAACCTTTCCTTCCATAACTGTGAATGTCACAGTGATCTGTTGCCCTGTACGGGGCAACACTCCTCACGGGTTCCACACCTCCTGGCCCCCTTAATGCATATTACTCTTTTCCTTCTCTTTCTTCCCTATGTAATTACTCTATTCCAAAGGTTTGGGGGTGGGAAAAAATAGCAGCCAGCTCCTGGGCAGCTACTCCTTTCTTCTCCAAAACATGAAAAAAAATTCCCTTACGTGCCCCTCTCAGCAGGAAGTAGCCAAGAAAAGGAGTCCCTTTTCCTATAACCTTTAAAGCTGGTTATAGAGCCCCAACAGAGACATTGCACGAGACCACTCACCACCTCAGAGAGGCTGTACAGGTCTCATTTAGAGACGTGCAGGTCATAGAGGCTATGCCAGCCGTCCCCAGGACAGGTCGGCGCCTTAGAGAGGACACATCAACTTGGACCCACACTCTCAAAGCCTGCCAAAAAAACTACTATAACAAAGCCTCAAGGCTTTAAGGGACACCTTCTCTGTTCTGCTTGCAAAATGAGGCCCCTCTCAGGTTTTTTTCTTTTTTTCTTTGTACCAGGAATTGAACTCACAACCTTGCACTTGCCAGGCAAGTGCTATGCTGAGCTATATCCCCAGCATTATTTCTTTTTATTGACCAGGCTGTTTTTTAATATATAGAACTTGTTTTTAATATATAGATATATAAAAAACAAACAAAACAAATACACACACACACACACACACACACACACATGTTTGTTTTGTTTCTTCTTTGTACTGGAGATCAAACTCAGGACCTTGAGTATCAGGCGTTCATGCCGCTGAGCTGTTGAGTTCAATAATCAAACATTATCTTCACATAAATCCAGTACAGATAAAAAAATAAAAGCTACCTAGAAAGATGAAAATCTATAACTTCAAAGTGTATTAGTAATCATTCACATCTACTGATCAACTTAAAATTCAAGCTTTTTCTAATATGGCTGATGAGCCCTTTTATGTCTAGTTGAAGGGAGTAAATCATGGGCACATGACCTTGGGGACAGTATCTTGTCCCTGGTCCCTCTTCTCTGACTCCTTCCCTCTCTCTACTTCCTGGCCACTGTGAGGTGAGGTGCCAGTCTTTTGACTATGCTTCTGTCTCCCCACAGGCCAAAACAACAGGGCACCATGGACTGAGACCTCTAAAATGGTGATCCAAAGTAAATCTTTGCCCTGTTGGGAAGTTTCAGTCAAATATTTAGTCACAGTGAGGAAAAGGCTAACACATGCCTCCTTGAGGACAGTACTGTAGCAGGTCGATAAGGAAATAAGATCAGAAGGCTCTTTTTACTCCATCAAAGTGTTTAATCAGCCAATTAACTCTTGAAGAATTTATTTAAATCAAGAGTAAGTCCAAAATGGAATTATAGTCACTGTCTAAACTGCTGTGTGTGAACAGTCCACAAGTGACTTTCTCAGGAAATACAGTTCAGAACCAAGAAGGAAGGGAGAGTGGTGGGTTTATGAAAGTTTTGGCTTTCTCCAAATATAAAAGCATTTAGATTAACTGAAAGAAAAACACACATAATTCACCCTCCTTCAATCTCCAACTATGGAAAATGTTTTAAATATCGTTCTAAATTGCCACTGACTAATTCAATCTTTTATTTCTATTCCTGAAATTCTCCAATTCTAACACATTGTCAATGGGCACTACTTAACCTTATCAAAATCTAGCAAGTCCATATAAACGGTTATGTAGTCCTATCATTCTGTGAAAAAGTGCTGAATAATGTCCACCCTAAGACCTTTTCTGAAATTAACTTTCATGTTTTCTATGTCCACATTTCTGAATGAACATGATAAGAGACATAGAATAGACAATTTCTCAAGGATAAAGAACTTCCTGACACCATCTGTCAGCACCATTTTCTTGACCAATCTCCTACAAGTATTCTCAAAATATGTCACAGGTGAAATGACAAGAATTCTCTTTTAAATATGAAACATTTTTAATAATCACCTCTAATAAAGTGAGTAACAGAATCTGCACTTATGTAATTTGACTGAGAACACACATAACTAACCTTCCATTATTTGACTAATAATTGTTTTCACATGTGAATAATTTCAACGTAACATGTCACAGACCTTGTATAACATATGCAAACCCAAGCCCTGCATATTAAATTATATTTTGTTGCATAAAAATTTTGGCATATGCTTGTTTTTCACTAAATCTTGGCTGATAATGTGACTTTTCAAATTCAGTCAGGTTCAGTAGTTTCTCATTTTTGAGACTGGCCCTTTCCAGGGCTCACTGTTTAAAGGAATACGACATGGAATACCAGTTCTGCATGATCTTGTGTTCTGAGGACTCATCTTGACTTAACAGCTTTATTATATTGAGACTTTTAAAACGTTGAATATGGCGTTTAAATTTTAATGACATAATAGCTTTAATTTTGAGTCCAAATCAAGTGTTCCAGTTCCTAATGTTCTAAGTCTTTATTAAAAACTAATTTCTAACATGTATTGATTGTCTAATATGCAGTTTATCATCCTGGTGACCTTATCTTTCATTTCATTCTCACACATGACCTTCCATTCTGCCATTATCCGTACTGTAAGGGAAAATGACAACACGGAGATAAAAGTCACTTATCTAAGATAATACAGCTAATGGAACCAAAATTCAGCCTTGGGCTTCTGACCTGAGTCTAAAAGTCTAACTTGAGAAAGTGCTGGAAGCTAATCTCAGCTTTACAGTCTAAAGGTCTATGCTGGAAGCTGATCCTGGAAAAGATTTTCCATTGAAAAAAACAAAACCTGATCCCCATAAGCAACCATTGTGTCTGGCTGCTGAGCCCAAGTCTCCAGTCACCTTTCTCGAATGCAAAAGACGAGTGGTTCACTGGGAACCACCCGAGCTCTTACTCGGGGTAGGGACTGACTGAGGGGACAGCACTGGGAAGGTGGCTCCGGGTCACAAACATCCTCTCTGCCAAAGCTGGGTGCGGCAGGGATGGGCTCCTAGTCAAAGCATCTGAGAGCCAGGAGGCGGTTGTATCCTGCCGAGATCCAGGCTTCACTACTTTATCACCGCCCCACCCCCAACAGACGGAGAAACTGAGGCAGAAAGGGCGCCGTGGTCCTCAAAGCGGCGCGCGGGGCCGGGCGCCTTCCTCCTCCCCGCCGCGCTCCGCGGCGGTCCTTCGCCCGCCCGACCCCACCGCCCGCTCTCCCCGCCGCCGCCGCGAGGGCACGGAGGAGGCACCTCGGAGACGCGGGGCATCTCATCCCTCCTCCCACGCCGCCCCGCTCCCGCCGCGGCTCTCGGATAGTTCCCGTCCAAACCTGAGGCTGCCCGCTGCTCCGAGTGAGGCCAGACTCACCAAGCAGTTCCGTCAACAACACGCCCGTACAGTCCGCTGGACTTACCTAGCCACCGGCGCCAACCAATGAGCACTAAGTCAGTGCAGATCGCAGCCAATTGGAGGGCAGCGCACGCTCCGGGTCGGAGCTGACCACACCCTCCGGGTCCCGCCCCCCAGCCGGGACCCTGCGCTCCGGAGCGCTATTTGGCCTGAGCATGTTGGCTTGTTTGGATTGGCTAACCTGGCCGTTTGGGAAGCTCTGATTGGTAGTGAAGAAATGGACCGATTGGGCGTGGCTGTGGGCTGGCGGGAGCCCTACGGGAGTTCCCTCGGGCTCCGGGTGTCGGTGGGTTTGGGTGTGTGAAAATGTTCGGGCTTTCAATTAATCAGGACAGAACTTCGCAAGGCAAGTCTCGGACTAGGAGAAATAGCGATCACAGGAGGAGTGAAGCATGATGGTGAGGGATAGGCTGGTCCACATTCCGTTTTGAAGATCCTAGTGTCTGGAAGCTGCCTCCTCAGAGCCAAGGCGACTGGGCGGGTGACCGCTGTTCCCCTCCCCTTCGCTCCCCTCCCCTCCTCTTCCCTAGCAAAGGGATTCTTGGGAGATGGGACTCCCAAACGGAAGGCTCTTTGCAGATATAATAAGCTGTGAAGGGAGAAATGCAGTGTTGTTCCATTTTTTGATAGACCAATGAGAATGAAAAATGCAGCACAAAATTTGCAGTTGGTCTCACCGATAGGATCAGGAGACTCCACATGCTAGTTGTTGGCCATTTAAGAACTTTTAATTCGTTATTTATGTACAAAAGAAATTTTGAGGGGCTGGGGAGATAGCTCAGTAGAATAAGCGCTTCCCTGGCAAGCACAAGGATCTGAGTTCAGTCCCCGGTTCTACCAAAAAAAAAGGAATTTTGGGAACGGGGGCGGGGGTGCAGTACTAGGGATTAAATTCAAGGCCTTTGCACTGAGCAACATCTGTAGCCTTTTAAATATTATTATTATTATTATTATTATTATTATTTTGAGCCGAGGTGTGGTTAAGTCTCAAAGTTGCATGGGCTGGGCTCAAACTTTTCATCCTCCTGCTTCAGCCTTCTAGAGTGCTGGAATTACAAGGATGCACCAACTTACCTAGTGAATTGTTTATTATTACATATGGGGTGACAATAGAAAAGGTTGTGTGTGTAGTAAGTCTCCATTCACTTGCTACTTATGATGATCTAATTGTTTGTGTGCTTATTTGAATTGATAAATAATTTAAGATGGTTGATAAAAATGCTCATATTAAACTTAATATGCTTTTATATCTCATTGAACCCGTAGAACAGCCCTCAAGGGTAGGTTTTGTTTTGTTTTGTTTTCTGTTTGTTTGCAGATATGAAACCCCAGATATAGATGTTAAGGCAGTCTACTTGGTCAGTCTGGTGGACTCTAATAAAATTCCAACTCTTAATCCCCACAGTTTTCACACTGTGTTTCATAGTTTTTGTCACATACCTGTAACAGCAATGGGGAAAAGATATAGAAAACCAAGCCCTACCCTGAAGATTTATGCAATCCATATTAGAGAAAATCATTCTAGCCAAATAGAAATGAGTGTTTCTCACGATCGGGAGTTCACTCTGCAAAAATTGCTCAGGAGTTTGATGTATCTTTCAGAAAATCTTAAAACAAAATTCAGGGGCCAGCCAAATAGCTCAGTGGACTAAAGTGCCTGGCAGCAGGCTCAGGGCTAGAAGTTTGATCCCTGGGCCTGCCACGCCGGCCCTGCCCCCGGGGCACGCTGAGACAGCAATGGAGACTGGTCATGGTGACACGCACCTGTAATCCCAGCTCTTGGGAGGCTGTAAGCAGGCAGATCACTATGAGTCCGATCTAATAGTGAGACCCTGAACACCTTGTAGACCCGTTCCTAAAAAATACAAAAAAAAAAAAAAGGAAAAAAGAAAAAGAAGTCGAGTAATTATGACTAAGCAAGGGAAAAAAATCATAAAGCTTTTATTAATAAACTAAGCTTTTATTAATAAACTAAACCTGGAAGAAAAGGATACTACCTCAAGCAAACAATAATTGCCAAAATTGATGCATAAACAATTTGAAAGAGTTAAAAACTTGTAAAAACATTGGGGGTGGGGGACTGCATGAAAATGGCTGGGTAGTGAGCAGCAACAACCCAGCTTCTCCAAGATTCAGAAGCCAGACACTGGAAAATCACCTATGGAAGAAAAAAGGAAAACAAACAAAACAAGGAAAGTAGATCCACAGGAACAAGGAAGGACCTGACAGGAAAATTAAAACTGACAGGGAAACTGAAGTGAAGACACAGTGTGGAAAAGGGAAGGGACCACCTGCACGTCCTCCTCAGCTCCCAGCCAGCAAGAAAAGGCTGCTGATCCTACACAAAGAAAGTGAAAGCTGGGGCTCCAGAGAGCTTCAGGGAGAAAGCCAGCCGTGGGGAAGCAGACTGGTGTGCCTAGAGCTGAAACAGCTGGCGAGTGACTCCAGTCCAGGTGCCCACCCTTCCTGGAGAGAGACAATGCCAGGCCGGAGGCCGTTCAGCTAGAGGCCGTGTTTGACCTGGGACCCAGAGCAGTTGTGGGTGAGAAACAACCGTGGGAGGCAGCCGAAGTCAGCATGGGAAGGAAGGCTGGCAAGAAACCCCGGAGGGGTTCAAACTAGCTGACAGGACCCAACCCACACCCACAGGCCAAGCTCAGCCTGAGTCGGTCTGGATTTGGAAGTTGCACAATTGGCCCCTTCACCCTAATCACAGGTTAGATTCTCTGTCCTTTCCTCATAACATATATATTTCTTTTGAATCTCTTTGCAACTTGGCTAGATCTAGATAAAGTCTGTGTCTCTTTTATAGAATTCTGCTCAAAGTAGCAAAGCAATCAATCTACACTACTGCTCTACACTTTTCCAGTTGCTGACTTGATCAACATCTAATATTCCTTAGGAGGTATTTTAGGTGACCATTTGTCAAATTCATGTTGTTACTGAATAGCCAGAATCTCCAGGTTTCCAGACTGCTGTGCCATCTCTGCTGCCTGGATCCCTAGCCTCATAATATTAGTGCACATTGTCTTTCAGGAAACATCATGTATATACCTCCAAATTTTGTTTTGGTGAGAGTTCAGTTACAGAAACCAAAATCTATTTTAGCAAATCAAAAACCAAAAAGATACTAGTACATGTACAGAGTCTTTTTAATTTGATGTGATCCTACTTGCTGATTCTTGAGATTATTTCTTTTTTTTTTTTTTTTTTTTGTGGTACCAGGGATTGAACTCAGGACCTTGCGCTTGCCAGGTAAGCACTTATTCCACTGAGTTATCTCCCCGGCCTTCAGAGTTATTTCCAAAGGTTACTATGGTTAACAGGGGGATGGCTTGCCAATTATCAGACCGTGCTCTTAGGCACTTGTGAGGGTATCATAAAACCTACTCTACTCCTGATTCTGCTTCTCTGAGGCCTAAAGGTCCAGAGATTAGCTACTCTTATGAGCCCAGTGATCTCTCAGACTTCTGATGGTTGTCAGTTCACGATAGGTCTTTGAGGCCAACTTCCTCCAGGGACCTCTGTTCAAAAGGCAGAGCTATAACTGACTTGAGCACTGATATTAGAATAAGGTGAGAATATACAGACCCCAAATCTGCCTTTCTGGTAGTACCTATCCATGCAGTAATTTGGGAAGAAGGATCTTTCTGGTAAATAAGCCATCATCTATAAAGCAGAAGCACAAAATTCTACAACTTCTAGAGACAGACTGTCTTCCCAAGCAGGTTGCTATTATTCCTTGCAAGAAAACCCAAAGAGGCATGTCCTAAAGTATCCTTGGGGTGGGGGTGAGGGCTTGCTGGTTAGCAAGTTGTTTTAGTGCCTGCTTGGGCAAACCCTGTCAAGTGCAAGAGACTGAGGTTTGATCCCCAGCTGCACATACCATACCAGACCTGCCCTTAAGGCAGCCTGAGCCAGCCCAAAAAAAAAAAAAAAATCCTTCTTTTAAAAATGCTGGGCTGGAGAGATGGCTCAGTAGAATAAGCACTTGCCTGGCAAGTACAAGGGTCTGAGTTCAATCTCTGG